>JAQIXG010004510.1:0-12813 GCA_034700105.1 Oconnorella tubifera
TGAGATTTTCTCTTATGGAATTGATGCCTGATGTTGATTGATGAACAGCTGCCCTCTGTGAGGCAATATAATAAATAACATGAATTGGAGTAATCTGTGTTTAGTAGTAGACTGATGAAACTACTGGTTAAGTTGTTGATTTGATGTTGGATTGAGTGATGATTGAAGGTAGAAAGAAAGAAATAAAGAAAAGGAAAAGAAAGAAAGAGTGAATTAGAGTATAGAGTAAGAAGAGGGAAAAATGAGAGTGAAAAGAGGAGTATATTGTGCAGCTTGATGATATTCAAGCTACACCGAAATATTCTTTATAATTGCATTATTCTTTAAATATTTTATACTATTCTTTACATTTTTATTACCAATAAATGTGTGATCAGTAAATCAAACAAATCTCAAAAACTTAATCCTTATCTATTTCATTCATTTCCTGATTAAAATATTCTGTTACAGTAATTAGGTAATTCTAAATTCAGGTCTAAAATATTTCCATTGTTGCTGAACTGATTTGTTTAATTTTCATATATTTAGTACCACAGTAGGTCTTTATATTGTATGGATATTTTACTATACAAAATAAGCAGTAAATTGGACATAAGCCTACAGCATTGGATAGATTCCAGCAAATCTTATCCATAGACAACTAATTACAGTTAAAACTAACTGATTAATATTACTATTTAAAACTAAGACTGAAAATGCCAGCTAGAAAGAAATCTTGCTGTTTTTAGACATTTCTCTTGTTTTGTTTACATTCTTTTAAGTTTGTTCTAAAAGCTGGTATTGGTTGTGTTTACAACACTTAAGCAGTAAATCAATAAGTGCTGTGCGTGCAGTGATATCTTGCTTCTCAACTTGTTTAGTTATGGTAGAAGCTTGGCTTACTTAATACAGTGTAAAACTAGACCTGCATGTCACAGTCTACTGTGATACTTGACAAGCATTGCTGACTTATAGTTAAAGTACTCATTCACGAATATGGCTTTTTATAGTCAACTGTGTAAAATGCTGTTTTTTCAAGCCATGAATAAATTATAATTGATCCATTTTTATCACGGTAGTATATTTGTAAAGAACGATATCCCATTGAAAATGCGTTAATTTTGTTAATTTTTAATGATTGAATTCAAATTATAAAGAAAATAAGTTATTATTATTATTGTATTGATTTCATTCAGTGGTTAAATATGCTGGAATAAATTACAGTTCAGCTGATAACAAGTATTTATATTATGTGATACTTGTGCAATATTATCTTTTAATTCATTGAATCATGATGCACAATACCAAAATATAATGAAATATTGTGTTAAAAATAACCTTGGTGAAAAATGAATAAAACAGGATTTTTTCATTATTTATGTTACATTAATCTGTAATTTCAATGTAATTTGCCTTGTTATTTGTTAGCAATAGACATTATTTATTGTTAGAGATACAGAACAGAGAAACGATTAACTTGCCTATTAGTGTATTTACTGTCAGTCTTCAATATTTCTAAGCTAATTTGTTTTATATATATGATCATGTGTTTTTATTTATAACTATAACGTAAATTGTTTTTTGTATTTTTAATTAAATTCCAATATAAAGTGTTTAAAATAACTTTGTCTAGTATTTTACATTTGTAGTATATTTGTGGTATATTTCTTTTTTCTTGTATGAATGACAAGTTTATTTACAGAGATGTCATTGGCCGGTCAGACTATGTATAAATCAATCAAAGAGACGTATGAACCAAGCTGGACTGGTTATACTGAAACTGTTTCTTCTGCAGAGGTAGCAGCCACTAACAGTTTATTTCATTAATACATTTCTCATATACGCGCAATCAAAAGTTATTAGATAAAATTATTTTCTTGTGTATTGTTATCATACTGTGGTTATTTAATAAGCCAGTGTAGTATATTACATTCTACTGCAATTCAAATGTAGAGAGTGTCATGATCTGAATAATATGCGGAGCATTTAGTTAAATGCAGGTCACAGCTGTAATTATTGTCAGTTTTCATTTCCTACTCTATTTTCAGTTATCTGACTTTTAATAGTGCAGCCTGGGGCATAGCTCATTGTCATTATTCTTTATAACTGGTGTTGAGTGAACACAATTGTTGTAGAATAATTGTAAACAAGTTTTTATGTAAAGTTATGCAAGTGAACATTGAGAAATGATTTCAATGGAAGATTTTGTTTTTTTCTGCATAACTGGATCAGTGGGTGGGTACACTATATACATGCATACATTGGGACATTATTCAACATACTGTAAATTTATATATTATGGACATTTGGCAATGAATATTATAATCATACAATTTACTATAGATGTAATACTCTATGCTTATGTCCCATTTAATTATAATATACAATATATAAATATTGATGTTTTTATGTGCGTGATTGGTATGTCATTCATGCATATGTATATTTAATATATATTATGTAGTAATATATATATTTGTTGTTATATTTTGGTTTATAGTTTTACTGTATGTTTTTGTTGATAGTTTCTATCAACATTATGGGAAGATTATTTGTCAAAGTTGACTGATGAACTACAGACTCCACTAGCCAATTACAGTGCCAACTTTCCTGAACTTAAGGTCGTTATTTTGTCAATTAAAAAGTAACAGTTCTTTCAGTATTTGTTTATCAAATGTACATCTGTAATCATGATTTCTTTACGCACTATGAATTTTCTCTTTATATGACAAATTTGAAGTGTGTCAAATTATTAAACTAAATGGTATAGCAAGTGATGGATTCTTGTGTTGTATTTTTGATTGAAAAAGATACAGTCCGGAATTGAACCCAGCTATCTTTTTTAGAAGAAATGCAATGTCTATCATAGATCTATTTCTGCAATTTTAGGCTAAGATTTCAAAACGAGGTCGCAAACTGACGGACTATGACAGTGCTCGTCATAATCATGAAGCTTGTTTGGCTTCTAAGAAACAAGACGAAGTTAAGATCAATAAGGTATGAAGGAAGATTCAACAATTGCATGAATTTAGACAGAAAGCGTTTGTTTTCATCCCAATTGATTCAATTTTTAATCGTTTCTGAAGAAAAAGCAGAAGTAAAAAATATCATGTATATAAATATATTTTTTGATTTTAATGTCTAAAATATAGAATATATATATTTCCAAAAAAAACATTTGCCTTGTAGTAGTTTGATAATCATATCTCCATAAATTTGATTGATTTTCTTCTGTCTTTATTGTAAGAACCTCAAGCCTTATTTGTATAGAACTTTGAAATAAATCATTTGTTGTTTTAGTCTCTTGAAGAATTGAATGAAGCCAGACATGTTTATGAATCTATCAACACAGAACTACACGAAGAGCTTCCAAGCTTTTATCAAAGGTTTCTATACTTTATATTCGTTTTTAATATTCCATATTTATTTTATATTCTTTATATGATTTTTATTGTCTAAATTCTGCTTCTTTTCATATTTCTAGATTATAAATGCTGTATTCAAGATGATTTTAATTGTCTAAACAAGATTTTCTTGCTTGGTGATATTAATATCTAGACTTTCCTTAATTATTACTATTAGATTGAGGACAATATTCAGAATTTGATTATAAAATCTTTGTGTTTGATTTTGTTTTTTTATTTGTTTCTAGTCGTGTAACATTCCTGTCAGCTTACTTCCATACTTTGTTTTCCATTGAAGGCGTCTTTCATCGGGAAAGTGCCAAGGTTCGCTGTCTCTTTTTCTCTCAAATCTGAATTCTGTCTTTAATCGCCGGTTCATTCTATATTTTAATATATGTATCGATCAGACATCTCAAAGAACGCTACGAACACTTTTACTATCTGGTTTTGAAGTCTTGCAATGTTGTAAAAGTACGAGAATTGAAAAGTTGTCAGATAAATGCGAAGAAGGATTGGAAGTAAGATGTTTTTTGGCTTTCAGTTGAAGGACATTATGGCTGGAGTGTCTGGCAAGTTGTGTGAAGAAGCTGAGAAGAGTGGAGCTCCCATGGTCTTCAGAGCCAAGTCTATGAAGACTGACAGGTACTTAATGTGTCCCAGTTTTTTTTATTAGATCTTTTCTTATTAAAGTTTTTAAATTTCATTTAAATCTTATTTTTTTTAAATTTGAGATTCCTCATAAGATTATTGTAAATAGTAGTCCTTGAAATAGAGGTTACTTTAACTGTTGTGTAATTTAATTGACATGAGCTTTACATACTTTTTTTTCTGTTGAGTATATATATATATTCTATATTTGTCAATATATACAACATAATATGTTGCATTTATTGAAAGTTTTTATTTATTTTTTCACAGAAGCAACTCAGATGTAGGACAAATGCGACAAGAAAGCGTTTCAAGGGAACCTCAGCCCCGCATTGAATCATCTATCAGTGTCAGCGGTGGTGGCTCCAGTAAGCATTTATTTATCACTGTCGTTACAAATAGGATTATTAACCTTTACGGCGCGCTACAAACTGTCTTTTTTATTTAATAAACATCAGTACAAGACATTTGGCGGTTCAAGTAATTATTTGAACTATTTTTATTTTATGATGAAGGCATTTTTATGTCAGAAAGTCTGGCCTTTCTTATTTTGTTTATACATGATAGAAAAGAGCGATTAAGTCAGTTGTTATTGGGCTATATATGTTTTTAGCTATACGTTAGCTGTGCATGTATTTTTCTATCCCCGAGATCATCTTGCTACGTAGACATTAATTCATAATTGTTATTTTTATTTTACTGATGCATTTTTTACATTTAATTACAAAAATAGTAATTAGTAATTATAATAATGAATAAAAAAACTAATTTAATTTTTTTTCATTTACAGATAAAACTTCTGCTGTACTTTCCACTGCTCAGTCCCCCCACCCCGCGGCTGACCTGGGTCCCACCCCTCTCCCTCGAAGCGATGTAGTCGCTGCATCGAGGGATGGGAGTGAGAGGGGAGGGAAAGTAAACGGCAGTCAACACGATAAGTTGCCAAAGAACAACAATCAAGACTCGGCTCCTAGTAATACCGTCATGGCCGCCGCTAGAATGAAACACGATGAGTCATTCAGTCCATCTAATCTACGAACGCCTTCGGTGAGTGTAGTTTGTTTTATATACAAGATACTAGGTTTACTTGTAAATAATTTTTATCAAAATTGAGAATGTAATTTTTAAGAATATTTTGAATTATTGTTGCCATATTGGAAAGTTGTAGTCAAACAAAGGGGTGATTGCTTGGAGACTTAATGAAATAAAATAAATATATTCACAATGTAGCTAATATGTTTTCATAAAGGTAAACTTTCACTGTTTTACTACGATGTATTTAAGACTTGCGCTGTAAGATGATAGTATTCATTGTCAGAATCTATAATCACTTTTGCTAGGCAAATTTCCTTTATTTGCTGTAATTTATAATAGGAGTTACACTATAAGTTGTTTGTGTTAAATGTCAGCCCCCAGATTCAGATGAAGAGGATCATGAAGAGGGATATCAGAAAATGGCATCCGGTGGTGTTGCTTCTAATAATAACTATTCTCTTGCAAAGGAAGCAGATGATGATAACGATGATGAAAACGATGATGATGATAATACGTATAAGTTGCCAAGGAACAGTTCTCTTATTGCTAATGATGGAGTGCCTGGCTCTCGAATACTATTCAAGGTAATAAACTACTCAAAAACATTTCAAATAACGATGAGTAGACTCATTTGTAGATAAATATTTGAATAATTATTAGTATATCTTAATAAGATATTATTTGTATTAAGTTTTACTTTGTACATTGTAAATTTATCTTTAAATTTTACCCAGTAATTTTAATCTGGTTTTTCTCAAAATTGACTTAACGCAAAAATGGACTTAACGCAGAAAAATGTTTTTTGCTCTTATTTAGGTTGTAGCCACACATCGCTATGAAGGTGAGGACAAAGATGAGTTGAATTTTGAACCCGGAGACGTTATAGTTGTTATTCCATTCGATGATCCTGAAGATCAGGTAATTACTTATAATAATTTTCATATTAAACTTAACTATAGAGTAGATTCATTACGATTAATATGTTGCTATATATTATGCATGTATATCAATACACTGCCGTGTCATACAATATATTACATATTACAGATGCAATATCACACGCAGTTGTGTTCTTGTATAATTTTATTTTATTTAAATAAGAGCAGTTTGAGAATCAGTTTTATTTTCATAACCCAGGATGACGGTTGGTTGATGGGAATTAAAGAAAGCTCGAAAGAAAAAGGTGTTTTTCCTGAGAATTTTACAAAGAGACTTTGAATCTTTGCTTGTACTAAACATTTTGTGATAACTCTCTTAGTTGCTAGCAATTTAATGCGATATAATCCTAATGGTTGATTGAACAATGTAATAACATCGGAGCACCTCTTAATTTCAATATCTCTATTTCTGTATATTTAAGCTCTTTTTTGAATGTAGTATATATATATATGTTGAAGTTAAGTAAGTGTAGCTAATTTGTGTCATCAATTTTTGCCTGTAAAATTTCAGGATTTTTTAAACTGAATTGTTATTATTTGTGCAGTATAATATAAACAGTAATTGCTAATATAATATGTAAGTTAAACTGGCTTTTTTGTTTAATGCTTTTTTGTAAAGAATAACTAATAATTACGATATTAACTTTTGTTATAAATTAATTACTCCGTTATAAGCAGGTTTTGTGTTAAAATGTGTTACATATAAATTGCTACTTGTGTAGCAATTTATATGTAATTATTTATATGAATTATGTCATTTCTTGAATGACTTGCAATTTTACGAAAGGATCTAGGCTACCATTGTGCACATTCCTTGAACGCTACTGCATGATAATTATTGTGACTGACTTATTTCTGTATCTTATTATACATAGAATTTATTATTGTATACAGTACATTTATATATACTGAAATTTCTGTTAGTTTCTGGTTGCTTTTTTTATTTGATTTCAAACCTCAACTGTATCATTGTCATTCAGTTGAGATTACATAGACTCTGTTTTGTCTGAGTTGCCTTTCTAATACTTATACGACTAAAGCAACAAACTAACATGAAATAAATTTTTATATTTTATACTGTGATTGTCCTAAGAGAATAATATTTTATTTAATTAAGAAAGTATAAAACACGTAATCATTATTTGATGCCTTAAGGTAAGTATACTACATTATAACGAAATGTCGTTTTCCGTTGCTGTAATCTGATGTTAAAAAATGTGATTTTTTCAATTTGACCACTTTCAGTTTATTTTCTATCTCATACAAGTTGTACATCACCGTTGAGTTGATACGGTTTTCTCCCTTGCTTTCACAATATTATCGATTTTTTTATTGCATATTTTAGATACAGTAACTATCTAATTCTTCGGGATAATATATATTTTTATTATATTCATGAATAAAAGTTATTTAGTGCTCTCTGTTAATAATCAAGTGACATTAGTTTGTGAAAATTTTGCATGTTACCGAATGGTCTTTTTTGTGCTGATGTGACATTAAGCTATATACAATCAAACTGTAATTTAAGTTCTGTTCTGGCTATTTCATAACTGAGATATTGAATTTTGTTGCGAGTTGTTGTATTAATCTTTATGGTTTGGTATTCACATTGAGTTTTCACAAAAAATAAATTATTTTACAAAAATAGAAAAAGATTTCATGTGTGTGTGGTTTGTTGTTTTGTAATCATGGTTGATATTCTTTTGTTTAGTTTAGTTTCTATTTTCTGATTGATAATGCTTATCAAGGTGCCTTGATAAAGTTGATTGTTGCATGATATTTAGCTGTTATTATCACTGCAATAGTTATTGTCTAATTATGTCAATTTTATAACTAAATGAATCATGATAGTTTTTTAAAATAGGAGTGTATTTTGATGGTAGTCTATATTTAAGAAAACTTTTGAACTTTTTCTATTAAAATCACTTTATTTACAGTTTAATTATTTTGGCCTTGATTGCATCTTTACATGCAGGCTTTATCGAATTTTGAAATTAATATATTTAAGAAGTAGTATATTTATTATTTATATATTTGTAATTAGAGTTTTATAAGAGTTTGAGAATATGATGTGTGTGTGTGTGTATCTAAAATAGTATATACTAAAACAGTGTAATTACGTATTATATGTTAGTGTTTATTATACAATGTATGAATATAATGATAATGCATAAATGTTTCTATGATTGATACTAATTAGTTTTAGACTTGGCTTCTAAAATATAATTTAAGAAGCAATTTGTTGTTAATAACAAGATTATAATCAAATATTTGTAATTATTAACTGAGTCTCGACTTGTTTAATTAAGTTGCACTAGTGAATTATTGTATATACTATATAGAGACAAAAATCTTTGATTTTGCTTCTCGAATATTGTGTTATTGAAACTGCAGTTATTTTGTTATAGTAGAAAACATGAAATTTTGAAAGTGAAGACATTTATAAACAGCTAATACATTTTATTGCAGCCATTATTACTACTATAATATTAGGCATGATGATCAAAGTCAATGTTTCATTAATACAGATATTTATCTTTTAGAAAGTTTATTTAGTTAAAGTTGACAATTGTTAAACTGTGCTTTGAGTTTTGGCTGTGTTTTACTTTTTCAGTTTCTGGTAGTTCCTTAATGCTATGTGTTGTCAACGTGTAATTGTTTTCAAAATAATCTCATTCTGTTTATGAATTAATTTATTAATCGATCTAAACAGTAGTTAAATGTAGATAAATTATGTTACACTAATGCTCTCTAAAGTTAACAACTAACTAACAGCTTAATTAATTTCAACTGTCTAGTGTAAATAAACTGCAAAATATTCACTTTTTTAATATTACAAACAGTGTATTTTACAAATCAATTTGACTTCAACATCAAATTGTGAATTTAGTCTAAAAGGTTTTAAAATCATATTAAATAGATTGTGTTTTGTAATTTGTTCAAATTAAGTTTTGAGAACAAATTGTTAGAATATTCTTCTTCCAATCAATTTGTGTAAGTCTATCTTAACTTGAATTTTCTTTCAGGATTCGTAATCAAATTTACAATTATATCATTCTAATATATAGTACCGGTAATTAATCTTCAATAGCTTAAGTAATATTATATGATGCAGTGTCAATTTAACCAAAATAAGAATATGTGTAATTATAAACAATTGTTATATTTTTTGTTATAGATTATTATACTCCAGAGACGTCTGCAAGAATATCTTGTAGCTTTTCCTTTAGTGCTTAATCTGTTATATTAGCTAACGACGCGTACTTTGGTTATATTTATCACGAGCATGCATCTTTAAAAATCTCATTGTAATATGAAATTATAAACGTGAATCGCGTGGGTATGTTTATTAACGTGTTGTATGCCAGTATCAGTGATATTTGATTAGAGAATGCTTTTTAAACACTAATTAATAAAATAATCTTATAGTTTCATTTATTTATTCTCTTGAGATTTTTAAGATGATTTTTTTTCCATTGTAATAGCAACTAGGTTGATCTAATCTTTGATATAATCTCTGTAAACACTGCTTTCTACTATTTGATTTGTGTTGCTCAATGAAATGAATATTTTGTGACTGCGTTCTTTCTGTATTGTTACAATCTTAACAGTGATTATCAATAAATGATTATATCATTAAAGCTGTGTCTTGATTCTTGCAAGATTGTTTTAAATACTATTTTAATTTCATTTAAGTGAAACTTTAGATATACGAGATTTGTAAGTAGGCTACAAGACTGGTAAGCTGAGAATATAAGGTATACTACAGTATTGGAGAATATTATTACATGATATCGAAGATTACAAATATTACTTTGTAAAGTTTTTGTAACTACAGAATTCTGACTCTAATCTTTAAATTTTTCGGTTCTTATAATATTATTATCTTTGAATATAATTCACTGCATTAATACTCTGCAAATTTTTATCTGTGATATAATGACTAGGCCTACATTATAAGCAGAATTAAGAAGTATCCATTTTTCAAGACAAATACATTCAATATTTACTAAATTATCATCAATAATGAATTTACACTAACAGATCTAGTTAATCAAGCTTGCTACCTGAGAAAATGATTGAAATAATACTTAATCGGCTTTAATACTACATAAAGATAAAATGGATTAATTAACCTTAGTCGCCTATGAAAAATTTCGTGAGTGGTTCATATCAATCGTGATCTACTGCAAATCTTATCAGTTACTTCTTTAGATTCAATGTTATCGATATTATTATGAGCTAGCTGTTACCTGTCGAAACTTTAATTTAAATAAGCTTAATTTAACAGAACGATTTTGAGCCGAAATTACAGAACAAATGACATTAATATGGACGTTCAAGCAATTTTTAAACTGGCTGATATAAAATTAAATTTAGTTATTTTCATAGTTTTCTTTCTATACCCAATACCGTCAGGTAATTCGTTATATAGTATTAAATTAAGCTTTGAAATATATTTTAAGCTGAACTGATAAATAATTGCTCTATAAGTATTACAGGCATAATATACGGTATTACGATTATATAAGATGTTATAACAATATATGTAATTAGTTTAACAACTTATCTACGATTCACTATTAAGTTATTTAAAATCGGAAACCTTAATAATAGTAACTGCTTTTTTTATAAAAGTTACTGTTTCGCACGATTTAGGCCTACTAATAATTCGCCGTATGTGCATATTAACCATATTTGCAAGATAGATGTTATTGATACCTCTCTTGTCTTTAGTTTACACACTAGAATGTTACGCATGTGAGAGACAGGACGGTAACCGCGACAAATGCATCAAAACAACGAAACAATGTGAACAACAGCATGACATATGTACGGCAACAGTATCATGGGAATGTGAGTAACTGTTCTATTATCAAATTTAATATTATATACTTGCTCTATCTATTGAAATTTTGTTAAAATTGAATTTATGTTTTAAAAATTAAAAATAATGTAGGCGATGCAGATTTTAAATAGTACCAATTGAAGCCGAGAAATTAATTATTTACTTAGAATAATTATTACCAAAGTCAGTTTCTTATTTGATGATGTCACACAGTACCAAGATATTGGACGCCTTATGGTGAACGCATGCATCACGTGTCCAAAGAATGCGGAATAAGAACAGAATGCGAACAAGAAAGACATGACAATGAAAATAGTTGTAGAAGAGATTGGTTCGCGGATTGGTTTTGCATAGAATGCTGCTCAGGAGATCTGTGTAACTACTACGTCACGGTTAGTATATATTTACGATGAAAACTAGTTTACCAAAATAATAGATTAACCCCCATGTCAAAATCTATCCCTTTGAATTTTGAACTTAGAATATTTGACATTGAATAGAAAATAGTATCCTGTGAATATTTAGATTATTAAATTTTAATAATTAGAATAACTATTAAAATTAGAATCATACTTTCATAATATATCATAATAAACTTTCTAAAGAAATTAATTGCATTGTCATGATTGGTTAATGTTATTCAATGAATATAAAAATGATTTTCTAAGGCATTTTTTGTAACGATTGGCTGTTACTGACGAAATATGTTGTGTTTGACTTCATTTACATGACTTAATTTGTTTGATACTTTTAATTTTTGCAGCTTTCATCGTCGTGTAATATGCAGGGAATTTTGATGATCTTCATCACAACAGGGCTAAGTCTCTACGTGCAAACAAGATAACAACAGTGATACTGACTTTTCGTTTTGATTGAACAATCGCCATCTTATAATTAATTCAAATTGCAGTAATTTTCTTGCATATTGTGCAAGGTGCACAAAATGCAAAATTTCCTGTTTTATATTTTTAATTTAGCTTAAATGTTAATGAATACAACTGAACAAAACACGTCAGATTTTACGAAAATTTCACTTTCAAATGCATTTAATTACAACAATGTTAAAATTATTAAAGTATTGATTGAAGCCTGTAGTAACCCAGTAATATTACTGAGTGTTTAGTTATATGACCAGCAACACAGTAAGCCGTTTTATCAAATTGCAAGTAAATTTTCCAGTTTATAATTATTTGCTAGCATTGCTGGGTTACCACAGTCTACTTTTTTTATCTGTTCAAAATGTACAAAATATTAATGCAGACACATGCATACACAAAAGCTCACGATTACTTAACAAACAATCAGTACATGGCTCTAATATTAGAAACAAACAAACAAATCATTATAATAATTATTATTATATAGATTAAATCATGAATAATTATTTATTGTGAGAATGCGTTTTATCTTTGGAAAGATTTAACACGGGTACATCGCGAAATGAAAATTTAGTAATCTTATAAGACTAAAACTGAATAAAAAAGCTTGTGTAACAATATCAGTTTTCAAAAAGCTATAGTAAGCTATGTATTATTAATATTTCTTATTTAAAGCTTAGAAATTTGAGAGATAATACAGTCAATGAATAAATTTTTAAATTGCCTAAAAACTGCATAACTGTGTATTTAATACAAAAGATTCCAATGAAAATTACAATATTATTGTTAAGAAACTACATTGAATAATTATATAATCAGACAGTTAGATTACATCATAACATATATTGATTGATGCACAAGTTTATCTTAATAAAAACCTGATTATAAATTTATTTCACACATAATTTAATAATTATGATTACTAAAAAATGATTACAATTATTCCATTTCATGAATTTCATTCATGTAGACCATAGAACGATCATAAAATCGTTAATCGATCATTTATTGTTCGTTATTGGAACAGTTAATCAAATTAGAAAACGAATTAATTATTTTATGAATTATTATAACTAAATTGA
>JAQIXG010004511.1:0-12809 GCA_034700105.1 Oconnorella tubifera
TATCAAAATGGCGAGCGTCTTAACGGCGACTGCATCAAAAAGGCGATCATCAAAAAAGCGATCACTATAAATTTGAGAAAACAACTATTTGATAAAAAATTATAATTATACACATCCAATAGGTTGAGTAGACATCAAAGAAGCCAACAATAAGTTGAGTAGACGTCATGATTTTGTTGTAATTAACATTTGTTTTAATTAACAAAATAATACTACTTAAGCAGCTTGTACATTGTTACATTTATATAAAGTAATATTATCTTCAACGATGCCTCTAGAATTTGTAAAGAGTAATAAAGGTCGAGATTTATTTACGTCCAATGCTTGATTATCTTAGTGGAATAGCACACAATAGGAGCCTTCAAGTTTAACTTAATTTTTAAAACTAACTTAATTATGTAAACTGATTATATATTATTGGATTTTTATTGTATCGTGCATGTATTATGTATTATATATTATTGCCTTATTATTCATAATTTAAACTGATAATAAACTGTATCGTCTATGTAAACTGATAGTAAATAATAAACGGATTATATATTAATGGTTTTGCCTTATTATTTATAATTTTATACAAATCGCTGTTATGAGAATCGCGATTTAGATGCAGTCGCCATTAAGACGCTCGCCATTTTGATATAGTCGCTATTTGGACGCCCTCCATTTTGTAATCGCCATTTTGATGATCGCCATTTTGTGTTAGCCATTTTTACCGTATACCCACTTACGCAACCTATTTTTTACATTACGACGATCATAACGTTATAATGGAAAGTCTTTTCTAAGCCTCTAAATTACAATAATGAATAAGATTACAAATTATGAATTACAAATTTTATTTGGTATGCGTTTTATAAGTTTAAGTAGAATTAGTTGTATTAATCACTGATAATAAATGTACGCTTTAATTAGTTAAATACACAAATATTTACCCATAACGTCATTTTATGTTATGAAAGTGAAAGTAACTGAAAAATGACATACGTACTTCATCTGAAAGAAATCAAAACACACTATTGCAAGAAATGATATTTCACCAATTTTAAGATTTAGAGTATTTAAGGATCGCCATAATGCAAACCATTTAAATTAGAGAAGAATTTAAATAGGCAGTTAAGCCTACGTCTAATGAGCGATCGTATTGCTAATTCAATTAGACATTTATTTAACAAGAATAAGAATTAAAGCGTGAGCACTCGCATACTTTAGTAGTAATCTAATATTTTATTCCTAAAGTAACAGTGCAAAATGCGTATATGGCGCATAATATACTGCGGAATTATTCCAACTTTTAATCAGTTTCTAACTAAATACATTTTTATGCTCCAAGTACTATATGCAATTATTTTAGAACAACAACTCTGCAATGGAATGAAATTATAGCACAAAAGCATCAATAGCAATTTTCGGTACAGCGATATTGTCTATAAAGTTTGTATAAATTATTTTAATTAACATCTATCGCGAAATTAGTTATAATTTATATAAATTGTATCTCAAGCAAAAAATATTATGAGAAATCAACTCACAGCCATATTGAAGAGCAGAGTAAGTAGTCTTTCTATGGACTCCAAGTACCCAGTTGACTAAAACGGAAGAATATATTTTTACTAAAATAAAAAAAACATTTGAATAAATATAACTGGAGGATATAAGACGACAAATACTAGGAAAAATGATTTTTACAGTATCAGTTTAATTTCCACAGTCTACAGTATACACAAAGCAAGACTTTAACTTTGTAATATGCAGTAATGTTAGTAAGCCTAAAATCATTTCTTTTAACTCAGTTCACATCTTATTTTGTATTACAAACTTTTATGAGGTAAGGGTAATCCTGTCTAAAAAAAGCTCTGTACAATTCTACAATATTCAATATGCCCTCAATATTTAATTGTAAAACAGCAAAGCTTTGTTTTGCCGTTAACAAAACACTTAGAAAAATATCCAGAAAGACGCCTAAACAGTATTCAATTTGGCTACTCAACTTGACTACTTCTTATATCAAAAACATAAAAAGTATAATACAATAGGAGTCGTAGTTGAATTATTTTCACTTAAAGCTTTTATTTATCTTACTTACCTTTCTGTAAAAGTTTATATAGTTTTTAACTTCTCTTCTTGCTTTGTTGTACTACTAATGATATAAAAAAAATTTGTTAAAACAATTCGTGGCAATTATCGAGTCTTTTATAGTAGGAGACAATGTGGCGAAGTTACAGTTTTATGTCGATTGGGGGAATATCAATATTTATTGCAATAAAAATACTTTATATGTGTAATAAGTTGTGCAGTGTTTCTTTGCTCGTAAGCGATTCGAGCAAAGAAACTCTTTATATGTGTAAGCGATTGTAAGCGATTCATTTAATTATTTGAATTTAATTTTGTCACCTTAAATAATAAAATGATAAAATTAAATAATAAATTTTCTAACTATAATGTTAAATTTAAGAACTTAAAATAGAATACTAAACTTTAAAATTAACACAAAAATATTTTTTTTATAATTATGAGACGCTTTTTTACGCATTGAATGTGTTATACTTGTGCTATGTTTTATGCTTTTAATTTAAAAACAGCTTTACAGTTTACAGTTCAATTCTGAACAATATTGTTACTAGTCATCTGCATCATTTATTAGAAGTTTTTGATTTCCCTGTATCTAATTAAGTGTTACAAAAGTAGGAGCCTACTCAAACTTTTGTAACAAATAGTTTGAGTCACCCCTCCCCCATTCCCCAATCATGGTGTCCGCACCCTCTCACCCCCCCCCTTTCTGACTTCACTGAAGAGAATAATTTGACACATTTTTAGTAGATCGCTATCGGCAGTTTACTTATCGCTATAAAAGCGCGTTTTTAAGTCAATAGCCCATGATAGTTATCATAACAGTAACAGTAGCCTATAGTATATTTATTATAAAGGGTCAAAGTAAACAATTTCAATCCGTCTATCAAAAACTTGTCTACAGAAACTCGCATGAGAAACTGTCACAGTGAGTCTGGCCTGATGCAATCTCACCTACTGGGAAACACGCCTACTGCGAAATCAACTACGTTAATTTTTAGTTTTATAAAAGTAACAAACAGTTCTGTAGTATTTCCATTTTATTTTAAGTTATAATTTTATAGTTATAATTTATATTCGAATGAATAGGCATACAATATTTTCATTGCAAATTATTTACATAACTATGTTCAAACATTTTTAAAAATTAGCTGGCGATTATTTTCGGTTCGATATCTACAGACATGCACCTAATAATGCTTCAATTGTGTTAGTTTTGGTAAAATTTACTGAATTATTTGTGATAAAAATTTCATAATATGAACGTAATCAATAGTATAACGTTTAGATATTTCGATAAAATATTTGGGTAATCAAAATTCTTAATAGAAGACGCTAACAGATCGAGACTACGATACAATAATCTATGTTACGATCATGTGATTAAATGTTGTTTTCTAATTAATTACTAACAATCGATTGATAAACTTATCTGTTTTCAATCTCTGACGTGTTGCTATATTCTTGTCTACCTATTTAAATGCTTAATACAAATGAGCAAGTGCATGCCTACATAAGTATAATCTAGACAACTGATAAATATAAGGCAATCTGAATGAAATGGTAATATTGATTAGCGATTATAATCAGTTGACGATTAAAATGAGCTTAGTTAGCGATACTAAAAGTTGAATGTAGGCCTAACATGAGATTGAAACAATTGACATATTTTAATTTAATTTATCAAAATTTTAACTAGCCAACTTTTGTTGCCAAATTAATCACACTATTAACTTTGTACGAAGTTTACTCGTCAACTTGAAAAAAACGAGTTTATAGGCAGCCTTAAAAATTAACGTTTTGAAATCATTTATTTAAAATACACATATCAAATATACATATTAACCGAGAGTCAGCAAGAAAAGAAAGCTTCTGTCATATTATATACATCTAAAAGAAATAGATCTAAAAGAACAAGACGATGCTTCTATTTTAAATTCAGTATCTCCACAGAACCTGTTGCAGACCCCACATAAGGATTAAGATTCAGATTGAAGGACTTCAACTAAGGAAAATTGATCCCTTCCAGAATTTGTTTTTAAAGATTTTTTGCGGGATTAAAGCCTTAGAACTTCTCATTGGGAGTGGGGGAGGATTCAATCCTCTCGTCGAATAGATCAGGCACTGTATTTGTTATTGATTTACAAGACTGATAAATGAAAAATTAATTATTATCAAATTCCTGATATGATAAAGTCAGTGAGTGAAATCGCATTGAATCAGAGATTAAGTCATATATCAATCAATGATAAAAGAAGAACGAAATCTTGAAGAGTTTGATTTATAACTTAATCATCAAAGTCACTGTCAACTGTAGGTGTATAACAAAATAAGATAAAGATCGAAGAACAATTTATATCAGTTCACAGCATGTCCATTAAAATTATTATACTATATCTTAATTGTAAAATAAGTGGGGAGTAAATTTACTCCTTCAAAGTGTAAAACATTTAAAATTATAAAAAAAATGAATGAAAATAAATGGTCACACTATGATATATTGCAACAACTAGTACAGATAACTATCATTGTGGAAATTGAGCAAATTAATAAACAATCAATTGAACTTTTCATGTTGTGCAAAGTAGACATTGGTCTAAACAAAAATAAAGACATACATCGAAATCACAGCTTATGCATACAATAAATGAGATACAATGACCAACTCAATAACATAAGACTCAACTCATACAACTCAGTAACACATAACTTTCGTAACAGACCTTGCTAAAACACATTTTCATTTAATATTCAATATTATACTTAAAATAATATCGGAATACTGTTAAACTTAATAATATCAATATTATGAATAATATCATATACTGTTAAACTTAGTGGAATAGAAACACTAAACGCTAACATTTTACCTTATAATATTAATACTTAAATCAGTAAATATACAATTTTCTTAAATTCTAGTAAAAATATGCAGAAAATTGAATACAAGGTGTTCTTGTATCACCTTTTTATCACATCACTGTACATTTCAAAACCGAATAATACAAGTAAAGTTCCGACTAGCAAGAGCAATCACAGTAAAACTCAAATATATAGTATCCATGAAAAATTAAAAATATCAACTGATATGATTAATGAAAGCGCTTCATATCCCTCACATTTTTAACACATGATTAGTTCAATATTACTAATCTCCTAACATTAAAAGTAATCATATTCGCATTAAAATTGTAATATTTATCATCATTCAATTTAGTAACTTCAACAATGTTCGATTCAGATGAAAATATTTAGAAACGGGTTGAATTCCGTTTTTAAAGCCGTGACAGTATGTTGATAAATCTTTTGAATGAAATTATAACTTAAAGGTTATTATAGAAAAATGTGGTGTATTTGAAACACAAGTGCTAATTTATAAATTGATTACAATAGGCTCTAAACATGAATATAAACTTTACTTATTTTCAAAATATATTGTATCCTTAGAATCGTTTAGATTTAGATAATAGATTTGATTTTGCCTTTAGTGTGCAAAGAGAAAAATCTGAAAATTTACTTTCTGTAAATTTTAAAATTTTCCAATTTCAGCAAATATTGGGAACAAAATGTCACTCTGGCTACCCCTCCTCCCTCCCACATTCTTAAATAAATCACTGATTCTCACCCTCACACTTTAAATTAAACATTACTGCAAATATTCAAATCTTTTCAATTATATAAACCATTCAATAAACCAAATTACATTCCCTTACACATGAACACATAAAGCCATACGTTTTTCAACTAAACCATCATAATTTCATCTAAAATTGGAGCCAGCTCAGCTTTCTCTGTAAAATCGACCACCTCTTCCTTACTAAACACCTCTTCTACAGCACTAGCCTCGATCCACAACTTGCCAAACAACCTCTTCACATCACTTGCAGTTGCCCGTCTAAAAACGTAATCTTTAAACAGACTCGGTTCGACAGTGTCCAATGCCGTACGATAGAGCTTATAACGATCCTCGGGTTTGTCGAGAACTTTCACTGTACAACACGTTTGACTAGAGAGGAAGTCGTTTGTTGTCATCTGGTAGAATTTTGAGAACAACTCGTCTTGATGATGATGATGACCAGTGCGATGATCTATGGTATAAGGCGCTGGACGTATGGAATGTGATGCAGGGACAGGGGCTTTGAAGCGATGATCTTTATATGCAAAGTGCAAAAGAATATGTTACAGCAAAAAAGATTAGTGAAAGAAATATATATATATATTATAAAGTAAACCAAAATATTCTTATATTAAAAAATTTCAAGAGTCAATATGTACAGTACGAATCTAGTCAACTATATTATCATTATTATATAAAATCTTACTATTGAAGAATTAACATTAATGAAGAGAATTTAATATGACCAAAGGTTAAATTATAAGCACAAATTCAGAATGATATAAAAGCACAATTTAAAAGCATTTATTATTATGTTGATTCTCAGCCAATGTATTTTAATTATTATACAAAAAACTAACTCACTAGCTAACTCACTCTCCTATTAAGAGATTCAATTAGTCTTTCATTCATGTTAAACATTAAGATTGTTTGTTTACTGATTGCTTAAAATCATAATAACAACAAAAACATATAAACTGTTTGCGCACAATCAAGCGAGAAATATATGACTGTTAAAAAAGTTTCCATTAAATAATTATCCTTTGGTAATGATAGGACAAACATAGACAGAACATCCATTGACAATGTTCCCAAAGAAAACAAACAATTAATAACAAAAATACTAATTTAACAATGTAACAGATAGAAATATATAATAAATCATGGGGCTTAAATAATTCAAATTTCTATACCTTTAGATAACGGTATAGTTTCTTTTGACGTTTTATCAGCAACAATTCGATTAGTCTGCAACTTATCATAATCAACCGTCCAACCACCCAATCCCTTAGTCTCCAAACCTGGCACCTTGTCGCTTGACTTACTCTCACTAACAACAGTGACATGCTTGTCAGTTGCATTTAATGTGACTTTGATGCTTGGGGTTGACGAAGTAAGCTTGCTTGATGTTGTAGAAGAAACAATGTCTGATGAAGATTTCGATAATGATGTGACTGGATTTTTAGAGGAAGAATTAAGCACAGCTTTACCACAAATGGTCTTTGCAGTTAAAACAGTTCCGGAAATCTTATCTGATGATATGCTACTTGTTAAAGATGGTGTTACTGATGTTCTGCATGAAGATTTTATTCCGGTAAATGTGTGATCAGAAGTTTTTATCGAATCCTTCCCAATCAAATTTTTTTTAGTTGTAATAACTACAGATGACACTTTTTCAGGTACAACAACTGATGAAATTCTACTAGACGATGTTACTGTAGATGAAACTTTGTTGCATAACACACCACTACTAGAAGTTATTTTGCCAGATGTTATTAAAATATCGGATCCAGCTTTTCTATATAAGATTACATTATTTGATACTTTATTAGATGATATGCTAGCACATGATGGCCTGATAAAAGTTAAACCAGAAGTCGACACATTCAATGCTATACTAGATATTGCTTTACTAGACATTGAAGCACTAACCGGTATGCCTAATATCCTACAAGAATCTTTAGCTACATAAGACATTGTGCTAGATGGTATTATACCATTAGATAATACATTTGTAGAAGATATAGTATTACTCGTTAAGTTTTTACTAGATGTGACGGAAACTGATGATTTCTTAGAAACTACAACACTAGTTGATGCCACATTGCCAGTCCATATTTTTCCAGATGGAACACAAGATTGAGTAGACAACACAGCACAAGATATTTGTTTTCCACTTGACACAATTAAAGGTTCCCCAACTGATGATACATTGGCTGCTGATTTAGTACCACTCTGAGAATTTACATTGACAACTGGTGTGGTAACAGATGATGCAGCAGTGAATGATAATGGTTTGCCAGATAATTTTGCATTAACAGAGAAAGGTCTACTTTCAGCCAAAGATTTATAACTAGGGAAAACTGAACATTCACTTGATTTATCAAAATTTGAACAAATCTTTCCTGCAGACAATTCTGCATTGTTAGAAAATGAAACTGTTGCTGGCAATAGTGTATTAGGCAAAAGGACACATGAAGCTGGTGCAACGGGGATTAGAAATAATTCTGGATTAATGATATTAGACTTCGATACCAACGCGCTTCTCGAAACCGCATTAGTTAGCTTTATTTCATTTGGCTTTTTAATTACTGATTTACTTGCATTAGGATACAAGCCAGATGATAATGTATAACTATCAGATGGTGAAGTCACTGATGATAAAATTATTTCTGGAGAAATGTAATCATTTACAGATGACATCTGAACACAAGAATTTTTAAAATAATGACTTATTTGACCAGAACTTAAAACGACTGGACTAGATATAGAAACAGAAGAGATACAACTGACAGCACCATGAGAACTTTGGATGTTAGGCAAAGATACACAATGACTAGAACTCGATTTGAAACCAGATAAAATATTTGTTGCGCAGTTGGATTTTACAGATGATATATTAGGAATAGTCTGGGCAGACAACACGCTTGAAACTGTAGCCTTACGATTAGAACTTAGCACAATAGTAGATATATTAGATGCAGGAATGTTCAACTGTATATTCGATAATGTAAAATTATCAGCATTAGACTTATTAGTAAGTATATTTCTCACTGTACAAGAGCGTACAGAATTAACATTAGAGTAAGTCTTAGAAGACATGCTTAAGTACTCATCAGTACAAACAATTGACGCGATACAACCATTGACATTTTGACTAGTAAAAGTCTTCAAGTTAACATGAGGCTCATAGCTAGGCAACACATTAACAATATTCTCAGATAATGATTCGCTAGCACAAACAACTGGCATCGTATCAAATGATATATTAGAATCTGTTATTTTACGACCACTATGCGAAATGTTCGCATTTGCACACTGAATATTAGCATTAGATTGATTACTACCGACATCAACAGAATTCATTGTACTAGTCATTGACTTTTTTACAGAAAATTCTTTGCGTTTAATTCGATCAGGGGATGAAATAAATTCAGAATACACTTTCCCGAATGACAACACCCCTACATTTAAATCAGTACAAACCTTATTATAATTTACAGGAAAATCATCGCTTGAGCAAGTACAAATTTGCATATTATCAGGAAATGTCTGATTCATTTCAGCATTTGAAAAATACGACTTGTCTGTAATTTTCGGTTCCGTATAAACTTGAAGACTAGAATAATCTGAGAATGACAGATCCATGTCAGATTCAGCTGCAAAGGCAGATAAGCCACTAAAATAACTACTCTGACTTGGATTATTACCACCGGAGTCCACTGCACTGAATAAATCAAAAACATTACGTTGTCCTGATGACAATTTAATATCACAAGCAACATTATCATTCGAACAAATTGCATTATCAGCCTTTTCTGTCAATACATTTTTGCATGAAGCTACCAAGACTTTAGACAGTGACTGCGCTATATTTAATTTTACGGACGTGACCGAATTTTTAGACAATTTCGATTGAGCACTATGCGATGCGACTTTATCACTAGAACGTAATGTCTTAAAGGATTTAGCACCTATTAACATTTTGTCAATGTTAGGAATATTTAAGCAATCAGTTAAATTAACCGAGAGCGTTTTAAGACGATATTTATTGCTGCATCTAACTACTTTATCATTAAGCTTCGTCTCATTAATAAATTTATCAATTTTTGGCATACTCGTACATATCACCTCTTTTTTTTTTTTTTGTCTTTTTAATTTCAGCATATCATCACTAAATGCTTTACATTTAGTACTTAACAAACTTTGATTCAGGTCTATAGAATCGCAGCGATATAATTTTACTGAACAACTCGTACTAATGTCCATATGAGAAGCATTTGATTTAGTATTTGATGACTTCGGAGACCCCACAGCATCCCGGAATTCTAGAGATCGCAGCGTAGCGATTTCACTATCAGTCACTGTACTAGAAACTACATCTTCATTGCCTGCATGACTCCCTGCACTAACATTACCACAATTAAAATTTGAATCCAATGGCAAAGTAGCCGTAACATTTGACATGCATTTAATGATGACATCATCTTCATCAGAGGAATCAATCACGATTACGTCATCAGCAAGTAATTCTTCGTTGTTCGTGGGACAAAAGGAAGGCCAGCATTTACTAGATACAGTGTCTAGTATAGGAGAAGCAACAATTCCTGCATCACAAAGACTCATACTCTGCATGTCTTCATCTATCATCGAATCATTAACATCATCTAGCATGGATAAGTTTGCGAGCGAAACATCTTGATTCAATATCTTATCATTTTCATCTAAGAACAGATCTTTGCAGATTTTCTCATTTGAGATAACTGGCATATTGTCAATATCGGAGTTCAGAGGACTGCCAATACTCGTAGAAGGCGAACTAGAGCAAGAAGAGTAGGGAAAAACGATACACTTTTTTGCAGTCATTTTTTGGCTATCATTAGAGATTCTGTTTGTGACTCTACCTATAACATTAACTGCATCAGTATTTACTTTCGGAAGATCATTAACTTGGTAATCATTATGATTTACCAAGCTAGCGAAATTATTATTTATATCATAGCATTCTGGTAAAACACAATTGGAAACAGTTGCACACTTATCGTCATCTAAGCAAATGACAATATTAGCTACATCTTTCAAATCACTGCTACATGGTTGTTTGCTCTGACCAACAGCCAACTCTGCTGAAACATTTTTTATATCTTCATGCTTAGCAGGCATCAATACACTAGATAGTTCCTGATTATTTTGTTCAATCTTACCGTTAAGATTTCTATGATTTTTATCTGTCTCACAATTCACCGATGAACAATAATTGTCAATTATTTCACAATCGTCATCTCGAACAACTTCTACTAAAACGCTTGAACGCCAGTCTGTATCTGACCTAATGCTGCTACTGGTGATATAAGTTGGTTTCGAAATAAAAACAGGTATTGGCGATACAGTAATTGGATTTTCTTCATTTATGCTTTTCTTCCTGAATGCACAACTTGGTGAATTTTCATGTTTTCGACCAAAATCTTCATTATATCCACTTGATATAAATGCATTTTCAGGGCTGCTTGAATCAGATTTACTGCTGAATAATTTTGATGATAAATTTTTCCTTTCCTTTCTTAACCTCCGTCTACTATTAAATTCTTCCTTTAAGTAATTTGAAATAACATCTTCTGAAACAACTGAAGCCTTCGTATGACTTTTATTTGCTTTCTTCTCAGTCAATTTGTGCTCCGGAAAGTCTTCATTTACCAAATTCACATCCTTTGGAATCATATCACTTTGTATAGAAGGCAATTTTTTGTAATTTACAAATACAGCTGGTTCATTGGCAGATACAAACAACATTCTTTGTTTTTCATTTTCTTCCTTCAAGTCATCGTTCACAAACATAGCATCCGTTACACACGCATCATATCTATAAGAATTATTCAGTTTCCTTTTATTTCCTTTCTTCCGGTCATCATCGGAAGATATAACTTCACCTTCCTCTAACGTTAAATTATAACGATCGACTAATCGCGGTGACTCCAATCCTTCCCCATAATCGGCCAAGTCATTTTGACAAATACGATTAACTGGTAACTTACAAATAACTTTTTTTTGATGATGTTTCTTTCTTTTTTTTTTTTTCCTAGCTCGAATGTTCCAATCAATCTCGTCGACAACAGGAACCGGTATTTGTGATTGCGAGCACAAGGGATACTTTAGACTTTCATTATTACAATACTGTATGTAAGATAAAGATTCAATCAAATGATACGTATTAGAATTAGAATCTTTTCCATCAAATGTTGTTTGATATTTGGAAACAATTTCGACGTCAATCAGAGAATCCAACTCCCCTTCCTCTAAGTCACTCCCACAGATTTCTGTCGCTGTTTTTTGTGATGACATCATGAACTGTAAATCACCTCGAAATGAAATGAATGTAAGAGTCAACTGATCAGTAAAATAGGTACTTTTTTTCTTAAATGCTAACATATAATTTGTTAACAATTGATAATACTACTTTGTTTAAAAATAACAATGCAATTTATTTATTTATATAAAGCCTAAACTTTATTTGTAAATGCTAGGTGAATGACCGACACGCTGAGTTCAAACACACAATCTGTATTTATCATCATTAAGACTTGCATGCATATTAATGTTTCTCTGATAACTGAATGTAAGAAAATGAATCAAACAAGTAATACAATTTTATGGAATATGAATCTTTTGACAAGCGAATAAAAATAATGAAATGTTTATTAAAACTATGCCTAAACTAAAGTAAAGAAACAATTGAGGTAACCCATGGATGAAATTAGGTGTGATGGCAAGGAGGAGAAGAGGGGTGTTGGGGAAGAGGAGACGTAAGCATTCACCCAAAATAAATAACATAATCAAGGGATAAGTCTTCCCAACTTCTCTCCAACTCAAAATTTCATTTCATGGTGAGAACATTTGAGACACAAATAAAAAATAATTGTCTCGCAATTTTTTCTGATTCCAGGTCAAAATGGCCACGGACAAAATGGACATAGCCATTTTATCCTAGGACAAAATGGACACGCAAAATGGCTATAAAAGAGGACAAAATGGACATCATAGTATAGTAAAAAAAAAATTGTTTATTGTAAGAGTAAAAAATGTTCAACTTAAACGTTGTAATTGTAAAAATAATTTTTCAAATATA
>JAQIXG010004512.1:0-12808 GCA_034700105.1 Oconnorella tubifera
ATTAGTCTTACTAATATTAGTCTTACTAATATTGCTTTGAACAAATAAATATTTCGTGGGAGTCTTTTAGTTTTGAACATTTTAAAATTGTTTGAATAATTTTCTAAACAGAGTTACACTGAAATCAACATATGGATAAATTGATTGTTTATGTTAACGGTAAATGATAAATTAGTGATGAATTAAGACATAAATTAATAAATGTATCGGTGACAAACTAACATATAGAAATATTACAATATTGTATGCGTTGTGCGTGTCAGGTGATATTTAACATGGTGCCATCATTCGCTGACATTGGAGTCGCTGTCATATTTTTTATTGCCGGCTTTGACTTATGGACTGGTCTAATCATTGGTGTGACAATGCTGGGCTATGTGGGATGTAATCTGCTGCTTAGTCAGTGGAAGGCTCATTACAGACGTGGTAGAAATGTTGCTGACAATCTCAGACAAGTAAGCGTATATATACCTTAGTAGGATTGACTTTTACAGTTTTAATGTTGTCTTTGAAGAAATATATACTAGTTTCTCTTATGACGATCTCATTGTGAATGATAAAATAGATTCAAGTGACCTGAGCTTACTTTGGTAATATTGAAGGTATGATTAGTAGAATCAGTCAATGATAGCCAAGAGACATAAGTTAACATTAGATGTTAACTTATGTCTCTGCATACATTGTGACAACACTGACTCTATATTTGACTTTGTCTTGTTCGGATTAAATGCTTATATATTACTCTTCATTAAATAAATTATTTACACTGCTATACTACAGGCGGCCATTGTGGATGCCATCCTGAACTTTGAGACAGTGAAGTATTATTCAGCTGAGGACTTTGAAGTTCAGAGATATGATGATATGCTGACTCAGCAAATGAATTCAGAGTGGCTTATGTCAGTGTCGACTGATTTACGTCACTGTGCACGTAGAACTATGATGTCACTGGGTCTTGCTATTGGTTCTTTGTTGTGTGCATCGTATGTCAGTGAGGGTCGGTTCACTGTCGGGGACTACGTTCTCTTTGTATCTTACATTGAACAGGTCAGATGACAGTTTAGTATTAATTATTTATAATATATTTGCAATTTGAAGAATGAGTCAAATTTAAAAAACATTAAAAGTTTAAACACAATTTTTATTCACATATGGTTGAAAATATTTTTATTTCTGTAGAATGATAATATATCGTGTATGATGTAGGTGTATTCACCATTGAATTCATTTGGAGACTACTACAAGCGTGTCCAGCAGGCGTTCATAGACATGGAGTGCATGTTTGAGATCTTAGAAGAGACAGCAGATGTGAGGGACGCAGCTGACGCTAATGATCTGCTGGTTACTGCTGGGCGCATACAGTTTAATGATGTATCTTTTAGGTAAACGCGTAAACTGTAGTGATAAAGTAATTAACAATAGGATTTATATTTAATCTCAATTTAATTATTGTCTCAAGAATTTGGATTAAAATGTGTCAGTCTCGCTTGGATCAGAAATGGACTTAATGATAAGCGCTTGACTTGACAATCTTTTGCGGAGAGGTACTGACTGGATTGTGTTCAATTAGAGCAATGTTGCATGATCACATGGTTAATGATGAGAGTAATCTTACTTTGTCTTGATTTGATTCATTGAGTATTGACATTATATAATTAATGACAAATAAGAATTTAATTATAATTTAATTATTGTTATCATTAAATTAGCCTTTGTGCTAGTGAAGCAGCAAATGTATAATTGATTATATTTTGTTATGAACTTGTTGAGTCTATTACAGTCTATTTTTAAAGATAATTTTAAGCAAATTAATGAAATCATTTATGTTATCATTTCAGCTACAACCCAGAAAGACACATAGTGAGTAATTTGAATTTTGTAATTGAGCCTGGGCAGACTTTAGCCCTTGTTGGTCCATCAGGGGCTGGCAAGAGCACCATACTTCGTCTGCTGCTCAGATTCTATGACGTTACGACGGGAGAGATATTAATAGATGGTCAGAACTTGTGTGACGTGACGCAGAGATCTTTACGTAGAGCCATAGGCATGGTCCCTCAGGACACTATGCTGTTTAACAGAGATCTGGAATATAATATAGCTTATGGCAAGCCTAGTGCTTCAGCCAATGAGGTCAGCTGTTTTAGATTAACTAGATTTACATTAGTTTTATATTTTGCTGTAACAAATTAGAATTCTTTTCTTGCTTTAGAATATTTTGATTAGTAGATTCTAATTATGAGAAGATTATAATACATTTAGAGCATTGAAATTTGCTGATGTGTCCTGTCATAAATTTTATTCATGGAGAAATATCATATTGTCATAGAAATATGAAAATGAATTTAATATTTTTTGTAACAGAATCTTTTTAAAGGATTACTTTCAAGCTAAAAGCTTATTGTAGAGTTGGGGCAAATTGTTAAAATGTATTTCCTGTAGATTCATGAAAGACATGTTTTAAAGAAATTAAAACGTGTGTGTCACTTGATATTAATAAATAAAAATTAATGTAATCAATCTCTCAATTTGAATTGCAACAAACATGCTTATTTATTCCAACTGATAAAATCAGAAACTGACTTTGGCACTTCAACCACTTGACCTAAATTCTTTTACAAATGTTTTCAAGGCCTAATATATTTTATTTTGAATCAAAATGAGGTCTGACATCTATATTACATCATATAATACATCATTGCAAGAAGTGGATGTTTTATTGAATGCTTAGGTTCGTGAGGCAGCAATTTCCGCTGACATTCATCGACGTATAATAACTTTTCCTGAAGGTTATGAGACAAAGGTGGGTGAGAGAGGGTTAAAGTTGAGTGGGGGTGAGAAACAGAGGGTGGCCATAGCTAGGACTATACTTAAAGGTGCAAAGATCATACTGTTGGATGAAGCTACATCTGCATTGGACACTAGAACAGAGAGAACAATACAAGCAGCTATCAGAAGAGTGTGTAAGGTAATGCTGAGCATTGATTCATACATCATAGCTTGTAAATGTGATCAGTCATTCAATGGTCTAAATATTTGTTTTCTGTTTTGATTAATTTCTATATCATTTGGCTGAATATGATAATTTTACATAAAAGTCATCAAATACTTCAAGGCCAATATAAAATGAAGACATTGCGGTATATCACTGAATCACTGATTAATCACTGATAACGCAATAGCGTCAATCAAGGCAGTTAGGAACGCATACATCACAATGCTTTATGAGATGAAACACGTATCAAACAGTAACACACTCGCATTAAATTATTAGTCTAATATTACTTATTGAACAGTTGATAGCGTGTGATAACAATTCTGCAAAGCAAGAAAGTTATCATTAAGTTGATGATATTTAAACCTTTTTTTCATTAATTTTAATTCAAGTCTTAATTTTTCTACGGAATTCAATTAAAGTTCAGCGTTGTTAGTTTATATAGTCATATAAGCGCATTGTGTAGTTCTGTAACTACGCAATATTTGGGGTATCTGTAGTGAAAGTGTTGATAATATTTTATTTATAAATTCTTTATTAAAGCTTCAATGGATAATTTTGATTGCAATTTTACAGTATGGCCTTGTAAATCTAATTATAAATATTTGACAATGAATAATTTAAATGCAAACTGTGTTTTATTACTTTTTAAAATCTCATACGAGATGTATTTGGATGACCATATATTTAACTGTATAGGATAAGACTACAGTGATAGTGGCCCACCGTCTGTCAACCATAGTGCATGCTGATCAGATCCTTGTAATTGATGAGGGAAAGATCATAGAACAAGGAACACACGACGGACTTGTGTCAGCGGGGGGCAAGTATGCCAGCATGTGGGAGGCGCAACTGAGACAGAAACGTATCAGCGAATCAGAGAAAATCATCACTGAAGAAGAAGAAATGATGAAAGATGATGATAATGATGACATTGATCAAATGGAAGTAGTCGAATTGAAGTCAAAAGATGAGGGTGACATATTGCGTAAGCGTTTAGATCGTCCGATATCAGTGGATCACAGTGTGTCATATATGATGAAGCTTTAAACTGTGACGTAAAGTTTTAGATAAAGTTTTAAGATAATCCTTGTCATTGTTCGCTAACAGTACACCACATTTCATTTGATTTAGTTGTTTTTTAAACTTGAGATCTAAATATTTTAAAAGTAAATTTTATTCATTAATTCTCATTACAGTTCTATTAAATTTTGTATGCATAATTATAATTAATTAGCTAAGAGAAACTGTTTAATATCTTTAATTTCTTCCTCAACTTAGATTTTAACTTATAATGAATAGACATTCTATTGCCAATTTGTGTTGATGTACCATTAAACAATGGCATTGGCTCACTCTGCTTTTTTCAATCAGTTTGAGTTATGCAAGTCCCCTGAATGTGAAGATATGTTAAATCTATTAATTGTTCACTGAGTTAATTACATGTTTAGTTTTATATCTTAAATGGGATCAAAAATTTGGCTGTATTTCAAATTCTTTTCTGATAATTTAGTTTTGTTAATCTCACACACATTTATTGTTAGTGTTTGAATTGAATTTATATTCAAAAGTTTGTGTTTGTTCATCATTGGATGTGTTAATGATTTCAGAGATGAATTAAGATCGTTGTAGTCAAGATATGTTTGCACCTTAGTCTATTGTAGTTGTTGTTTAGTTGGATTCATTTACTTGATAGATTTTGTAACTTTCTATTGTGTACTGTATTAAGTTATTATTAAAGATCTTATGGAGATCTCAGTGTCATCAGAATTCTTAGCATTTTAACAAATGTTTTCAACAAGTGTTGAAATGTAGATGATAATGAGTTTCAATGTGATTAGAACACAGATAGCATGTTGGAGAGTGTATAATGTTTTATTAGTTTAGGATATATTTTCATGAAAAAAAGAAATTTATTTGAAATATATTCAGAATATTCTCATAGAATATTTGAACAGTTTTTTACAATTGTGATATTATTAAGTTGTGCACATTTATTTAAAAGTTTAATTAAATTCTAAATCATTTTTTGGGACCAATTTACTGATCAAATTTGCTTCTAATGTTTGATCTGTATTTCAATTTATGGTGAGTATTTTTCTGTAGAAAAAATGTCTGTTTATATAATTATAGAAGTGAATGTTTATAATATTTAATCATTTATTACATTTAACAGTATAGAGTTTATATTCACTTTGTTACCAAAATAAAACAAAAGTATTTATGCATCACATATTTACAACAGCAAATCCAGTCAGTCCTACTGGCTTTATTGTGTTTTTTGTAGCAATAGTTTGTAGATACTTTAGTTGATACATTTTTCATTGCATCACTTAAGATATAGGACGTAACCTTTTTGTAATGGTAAAAGTTGTGATATTATTTTTAGAGTTGCACAGTGTGTAGTGATTGTTACAATAATAAATTATCTGTGATAGAAATGTATTAATACTAATTGTTGGTTATATTGTTTAAATCTACGCATGTATGCTGTTATTAAATAATATGTTAGGTGTATTTAGCGGGCAATCATTGTTTTAAATGTGCATTTGTTTAGTCAAGAAAATGATTTTAGTTTTGTTTTTAAATTCTGTAGTTGGATTGTCAGTGTGAGTTTATTTCTTTGGATCGGTATGCGTTGCTAGTCCACTTTAGTTTTGTCAGTATTTGCATGCTAAGTTTACTGATGACAACAATTAATATAACACTGAGGCAATGTTTGTAAGAATATTTTAGCTCTAATTCACACTCATAGAAGAGAACTCAATATGTTTACGTAAAGTACATAGGCTCTGTTGATTATTGTACTCGCGCGTATAGCAGATGGATCAGTTACATCCACAATGAATGCCTTATCTGCCAAAACATCTACTAACCAACACACTATGTCACACTCTAGCATTAAGTTAATTTTAAATATTGTGAACGATTTTCAAAATTTTCTGATCTTGCTATGATTAAGATATGAACTATAGTTGATAGATAGATGTTATACCAACTGAGCTTCTACACTCAGACCAATGATCACCAATTATTAATATAATTATGTCCTGAATGAGTGAATGTATTCAAATATATGTCATGGTGACAGTTGATAACGTGTTCACTTCCAGTTTCATCGCTCTTCTTTAGAAATTTTGTGTACAGTGTTTGAGGTCATTAATTGTTATTTAGATACATAGAATTATACTTGTTATATATTTTATTCTCAAATATCTGCATAATATTGCATCATTTAAATATCACTGTAACCATTTTCAAGACATTAAAACTGTTTGTACATCTCATGTTCATTTACAATAATTTGTTGTAATAACTTAGATATTTCTGATATGTGAATTTTATCTATGCATTATTTATAAGTTACACTGAATTAGTTATCAAAACAATCTGACTTCTCTTAGCATTAATAGAAAATATGAATGCTATGATTAAAATGTGAACTATAGTTGATAGACAGATATTTATAGGAGATATCATTAATAGTAGTTTTAATTATGCTCTTAATTTTACTGATATATGTTGGAGACTGAACTAGGTTTCAGAGAACTAGGTCTAACTGCACGTATAAATATTGTGATATCTATACGTATCCACCTATTGTCACTACTCTGCAGTAACAGGGTTGCTGTCCTAGTTAGCTAGCTGGGCTGTATTAGCTGGGTTAGACCACAGGTTGCAGTTTTAATTTTCAATAGGGGTGAGCAATATAATTTTTTTAAATTTTTGTATTGTTAATAGTATGTTTAAGGTTCTGATTATAATTAGGTTTAGGTTTAGATCAGGCTTAGATATTGGATTATCTTATACATTCCTGTATTTTTTTGCGGGTGTAAGCTAGTGACAAATATTTGTCATCTAAAAGATATTACTCATTTATCATGTGCTTCTCTTATTGCCAATTGTGTATTAGCATCAAATGATTTTAACTTTTCAATTTTTGTTATTGATATATAATATTAACAATTCAAAGTAATTGAAGTTTTTTGTTACATTTATTGGCTTTAAAATATATTTAATATGCTGTTTTTGTCACATTCCAAGTCATTTGAATTTTTTGAATTTTTTTATTTAGACTGATAGGTAAGTTGAGATGGTTAAGTTGCAATAGATGTCAAAATATTATCTAAGTGCTGCTTCATTTTATGTTATATTTTTTGTGATCTATGAATGTACTAGTAGGGTAACATGATAATGAATTCATTTTGACAATCAAATGTCACTGGGTATTGGAGTTCAGCTGATCATCCGTTAATGTTCATTATTACATCAGATTACATATGAATAAGGATCAAGTAAGCTGTGTGATAACTCATTTAAAATATTTCCAAGTAAACATTTCTTATAAGATTTAATTAATTCAATTAAATTTCCAAAGTAATTTTAGTAATTTTATAATAGTATAATACTAACACATATGATGAAACAGCAAAAGTTTGTAAATAAGCATCAATTATAATGAGACTGAATGAAATTATTACTCTTTGTCATCTGGAGGGTATTGATGTTTTATTACTTACTGATCCGCTTTTAAATGACTCTCTCCGCGAAAATCAAATGTATTGCATATTTCTATCTTTTGTTTATTGAGTAAAGTTCTGTGATGAATACAAATCTTTCATAGCCTGCTTCACTTCTAATGTTATGGAATAGCAGCACTGTGAAAAATACTGAAATACTAAATACTAAATACTAAAAAATACTAAAATGTAATAATACTGTGAAAAAATTATTCATTAAAGAAAACTATTCAGAAAAGAATATCATTAGGATTTATGAATGTTTTCAATTGGCTGTATATGCATTTCAGTTACATGTTTTTTATACGCATGAACAATTTTCAGGGCTTTGTCAGTGGTTACATATTAATCAAATTTTTATAATTATTAATTTGCATGTTTTATGTGAATAATTTATTTTACTTTATTTATTATCATCAGATTAGACAAGAAACGGTTATTTATTGTCAGTACATTATATATGAGTTAAAAATGTTCAATCTTTTTTATTTGCTATTACTTTGCTTATTTTGTTTTTTATTCATGCTTGTTACTGAAATACTTATATAATACAGTTATAATTATATACACTTATAGAAGTTTTATGTGTACATTTTTCTGTATAAATACAAAAAAAAGAAATTTGACTACTAGTCATTTTTATCCATGTATAATATATTATAAATAATAAAAAATAATAAAAATTCATTAATACCTATGATATTAATTCATTAAAAAGCGTAATATTAAGTATAGTATTCCTTTAAGCACTGAGAGACCTAGTGACATGTGTATATAAAGCTATTTTACATAAGTATATCAACAAATTATCAAAACATCAAGATTTTTAAAATGCGATCTTCTTTGGGTCTGTCCATAAAGTGGGTTAGCACTGAGAGGGGTGGAGGGAGTCCAGAAAACATATACTTTTGGGGAGGTGGAGGGGTGTAATTTAAAAAAGAACTTACACAAAGATAAAAAAAATTATGATGACATATTGTGATTAGTAATTAAAGAACTGTATTTAATGCTTTTTAATCGTTTTTTTACTAAAAATTATTAAAAAAGCATGTATCACGTAAAACAGCAATTATTGAGATAGAATTTACGATGTAAATAATGACCGTCCATACTGGGGTTTGAGGCCAGTTAGATGATGGGGAGGGGGTGGCTGCAAAAGTTTAGATACTTGGGGTGGGGGGATCAGAAAAGTAGACCTAGCAACAGGTTGCGGATCCAAAAGTCATTCTACGTACATACTTTATGGACGGTATCTTTCTCTAAAAATTAAAACTTATTCGTATAAAAATTATTACAAAAATGAATTCTAAATATTTATTTAAAAAATCTTCATTGGGGTAACTTTGCACTTGCTCTAGGCACCTGAGTCGGTTCCTGTCGCACAATTGTCTGTGGCACCCCTCCCCTTCCTTCTATAGGCCTCTGAGTGACTCCTGGTGTGGACCCTTCTATCAATGCAGAATCATTTTCCTTTGCTGGCCGTTTATAAACTCCACTCTGTAAGTTTTTAGTTATACCTGACATTTGTTAAGATGTTTCTCTATTCCAGACCTGAAGTGTTGGCAGTTGATTAGATTGTAGAGTGACATAAACAGAGAGTGTTTTGAGAAGGACTACAAACTCAGGACAGTTCCAGTGATTTAGGACCAGTGGAGTGAGTTGAGAGAAATCAATAAGGGCCAGTTGCGTTAGAATCAGAGCCATAGGACCTTGACGAGGCCACGGCATTGTCTCTAGTCTTAATGCAATGATGGGCTTTCCAATTGCTTCTGCCAAACTCAACTCGCGTCTAAAATATATAAAGGACTTGTATTGTTTTATTGTATCATATTCAAATCAAATTGATATACAGATATGATCAAACTTGACATTTAAGATATTTAGTAAAATTATGAAATTAATGCTATATATTTGTGAAAAATGTTCATCTTGATATCTAATATACCTGATATATATGCAACACCTGGAAGCGTATCATAGTCTAAGCAACCAATAACTTACACGGGAAAAATTATCTTGAAGTTATAAGTTCCCTACTATGTTTCAAGTAAATGTCTATCTTTTTTTAAATTCATTTAACCACACAGCCAATGAGGTATGACCTAATCTATTCCACAAATCACAAACTCAGTTCCAAAAAATAAATTTACCAATATCCAAAATAACCTGTTTTTAAATCAATTAAATTCATGATCTTCTACGAACAAAAATTTATCCTTAAAATTAAAATGCTTATTTATTGACAAGTATTTTAAAAACTTGTAACAATATCCCCTAATCATTGTGTCATCAGGGTCGTCAGATTAACTTCTTTCAATCTCTCCTCATCAATAAATCATTTGCGCTCTAATCATTCTAGCATTGAATTTATTTGAATCTTTTCTAATATGCTAATGTCATTGGACAAATGTGGTTTCGTGGCTTGTGAACACTAGTCAGTGTGAGGACTCACCAATGCTTTATTGAGCTTTAATGTAAAAGCAAATCACTGTTCCTTCTATCTTCTTATCAAAACTGCAATAAATTCACTCCACTTTAACAGAACTATAAGACCATTTAGCTATCTAGAACTGATCCATATCAGACTCTGTAACCACATCTTTGGGATCACTCTCAATAATAAATTCAAATTAATGAATCAACAATTTATCTATACAGAATCACTTCCCATAAAATATCTTCATTTGTTGCTTTGATTGCCTATTTGTACATCACACAAATCTAGTAGGAAAGCACTAATGATTGTTTGAGTAATAATCAGGCAAGCTATTATCTGGCAGTTAGTAGGCGTCAGTTAGTGTGAAGAGTAAGTAATCATAAAAGTTAATCAGCCATACCTACAGAATTAAGGGCTCTCTGAATAATTAAAGCAGAATCTTCTCTATTCATCTCAACTAGAATTTTAAGTAGAGTGTGTGTAGCCTCACGAGTTTTATGAGCAGCAAACCAATTATCCAACATACTGAGGCATGGATTAGGCCCTTTAGACCAGCGGGATATATCCTTAGACTTGTAGCCTAGTCGACCTGCTAGCAACCGCCAGTCAGCACTAACATTTAGTAACTTGGATACATCACGTGACCAGGCAGGAGCGTTACTTAACATCTAGTACAAGCAATGAACAAACCTTCGATTGTAACTGTAATACAAATTTTAAATCTGAAAGTCAGTTATCCTCCCTACCCCCCCGTTTGATCTTGGAGGCAATCTTTCCTTAATATTAAAAAATACCAGTTACTTCCTCCTTCCATCCAGAATCAAAAGCACAACATAGTCACTGATGTTTTAGTAATATTATTAAAGATAACAACATTAATATTGATGATTACTTAATCAAAAATTTAATATTGAAGGCAGCGTTAATTAAATAATGACTTGATTTATTGAATGCATTGTTTATATCAACATTGTTTATAGCAATCATACGTGTATATTATGTATGATTGCTAAAATGATGTTAACTTATAACAGAATTTGAGTAGTATCTGATTTATATTTAATTTTAAAAGCTGCGGCAATAGGATAATAAAGTATTAAAGTAATAGCAGGATCCATCTTGATATATTTACAAATCAAAGAATATGTTTCTTTTTTAATATAAAAAAGAATCAAACAAGATTTTGTCCTTATAAATAACTCTGGAATTAAACCACATACCTTATTATCTAACTCGTCTACTTTCTCTACTGTCTCATCTACAGCGACCTTGAAATCGTTAGGTTTAGGTGCTTGACCTTGAGAATTTGCTTCTCTTTTCACTACAGAAATGTTTGCCTTGTTTCCTGCTACGTCAGTTTTAAGTAAAGTGACGTCACCCTCAGCCGTTTTAGCTCTATTTTCAAGTTTATCTATATCTTTCCTTTGAGCTGCAACATCTGAAGACACTCCATGAAGACTGTACAGTGCAATAAATTGTAGAACAAATCGAATAATAATTCTGATAACAGCATCTTTCAAGTTTTTACTGACAAGTTACTTACTAATCTTAAATTATTAAGACTTATAAAATTTATTCAATTTATGGATTTCACTGAAGCAATCTGAAATTATTAATACTTATCATTTTCCACTTTAAAATTCTCATTTTTTAACGGACTGATTTCCCGGATAAATGGTTTCTCTCTGAGTTGATGGTTTGTCTTCACTACTTGGGTGGAGCATGTGTGGTCTTTCTGGAGATTGACGGACATCTGCGACATCATCCCTCGACAGTTATACAGACGCTAAACTTTATTAAATAATTCATTGAAATAGAAAAATGTTCAGAGCTAATTCAAGTGTAATAATTACACTGTAAATAAAGTAATACTTATAATTATTTTGACTAATTTATTTTCATAGTTGATTAACTTAAAATGGTCACATGTCCAATGATTCAATGCGTAAAACATTGAAGATTCTCCATTACATTCGTACCGTATTTAATCGCTGTTTCATTTAGCTGTAAACTTATTTAGCCTTCCAAGCCAACAGAATTCAATAATGCAATGTCCCTGATACCTCAAATTAATGAAAAAATCCTATCGTACTGACAATATCTGCATGATTCTTCCCAACCCATTTAAGATCTATTCTATCGCATCATACGTTCTTAAATATGACTCGTAGCTTTGTGTTAGATGTATCTCATGACAGATAACTTGTTCACATAGCATGATGAGTGGAGCATATTCCTTTCATTATGTTGAGAAACATAATAAAAGGCAAGCATCGTTCCTCGATTGCGATATTGAAACTAATATTGTGAATAAAATATTACTTTCTGTCTTCGAAGGTCTGTTCTTAAAATTGACCATAATGCTTTCTCTTTTTATTCAGTTTTGATTATAAATACATTTTGTAATCAGTGGATGAAATCATTCTTCTGCCTCGTAAAGCTGGTGTAAACAAGTGTGAAGAAAATATTGTAATAATAATAATAATACAGAAAACAATAACTTTGCATAAATTATACCTCCTGGAATGCATGACATCTAAGACGGCACATATCTGTGAGGTGGGCCTTAGCCTCAAGTTTTATGAACAAGTCTTCATGTTCTTTGAGTATATGAGGACAGAACTGTCCTATATGTATCATGTTATGCATTACATTTATCTGCATCCATCCTGCAGGCATGGTTGTGAGGCGCTTGGTGAACAACTCTAAATATCGTCTTTGACGATTCTATAGAAAATTAAACTTTTATTGTAATTGTTTTGCACATTCTACATTAATTGTGACAGTTTAATTGTGCAAAGTCTAATTGTGTAATTATTGGCCCGGCGACAAGATATAACATAGGTGACATGACTCTCT
>JAQIXG010004513.1:0-12806 GCA_034700105.1 Oconnorella tubifera
TAGCCCTACGTTTTGACAAGGCTATATCTCCATTAGCAGGTTTACCCATATCTACCCAGGCATTATGAGCATTAATGTCCATCCATACATCCATCCATCCATCCATCCATCCATTCAAACATCATACATACTTTAAGCTAGACTTTTTCTAATTTTGTTTGCTTTTTTAGATCTGGAGGATTTATCATGAAAAAAAAGATTGTATATTTGCTGTAATTCCTGTAAGTAATGTTTATCTCAAATATATACCATTAGAAATCGTTATATAATTAAAATATAAAAAAATATACAAATATACAAAAAAAAACAATTGAAAATTGTTATACAATTAGCTGAAAATCTTATAGTCAAAATGTTATCACAACAATGTGAGCATTGAACGACTGCATGTAATCTTTTATTTATTTTGATTTTTTTTAATTCTACAGATCAATTTATATTTACATAATTATATTTTATTAATGGTGTATGATGGTTTTTATCTTTATTATCCTGATGTGACGTCAATGATGTGGCTGTAAATGAGGCTGTAAATGAAAAGCGCAGTTTATGGCTGAGAAAAGTTTATGGCTGAAATTCTAAATAGTCTTTTGTGCTGATGTAACTTTAAGAAACTAAGATATAGAGTCCAAGTACAAATGTTGAATTAAGTATCTTTCTAAATGGTGCTACAAGTGATAGAGTCCAAGTATAGAGACTCTGATAGCTGTTGAATCAAACGTCTTTCTAAAGAGTGCAGCAAGTGATAGAGTCCAAGTACAGGGACTCTGATAGCTGTTGAATTAAACGTCTTACTAAAGGGTCCAACAAGTGATAGAGTCCAAGTACTGAGACTTTGATAGCTGTCAAATCAGTCACTTTACTAAAATGTACAAGTGGCTATTGGTAATTCCCACCTGGATTCGAGTCGAAGATCTACTGATTCCAAGTCCTTTACTGTGATCACTGCGCAAAGTCACTTGTCACTTTAATTTGTAATATTACTAAGTCACTTGTAACTTGGATTTTGTATTTTTACAGTCAAATGAATACATTGAGATGCAAAGAAAGGTGGAAGAGTTTGCCAATGTAAGATTTTTAGCATTAATCCTAACCCTACAAACATGAAGTTAGATCATATAGTTAACTGCGTTACTTGTGCACTCATCACTCGGTTATTTATTCACTCATCACTTGGTTATTTATTCACTCATCACTCGGTTACTGCATATTAATGCATATTCACATATTCATATATAACATATAACGTATAGCATATATTCAGTTATAACAATATTGACTTCATTTTTGGCTTTGTTTTGTGTTACTTAAATACTGATATAGTCATTGTCAGAAGTATAAATTAGCGTATTTGTGCTGATGTGACGTTAAACAGAAAGTGGGTTGTGTTTGTTTTCATCGAGATAATAGATTTTTATAAAAGGATAACATTTTTAAGGATGAAAAATATTTGTGAAATTTTTGCTATCCTCCCCGGTTAAATTTTCCGTTATGGTAACTTCCCTGGTTGACTCAGCCATCCATCCCACTGGACACATTAACCTGAAACCTGACCCTAACTTTGTACACGGGTTAAGAATTTACATTAAATTTTCTTTTAATTTGTTTTCTTTTTAGTCTTTTTTTTTAATCTTAATTTTTTTGGGATCTTTAACATGATCGCAACAAATTAGGTCTAACTTGATCTTGATTACTATCGGTGTTCTTTTTTCTAGTTCTTATATCCCTTGCCGCGGAACGAAGGTTACGAGTATTTTGTTCAGCAGTGGAGTGGTAACGCTTGTCATTTTACGCCACTCATAGCGTTCAAGGTAACAGCAGCGCTGTCATATTATTTTTACTATATTTATATTTATTTCGATTAAATTTAATTTTAAATTGGAATAAATTTTCTTTATTTTTAATAAATATTGTGTAGATTAATATGTAATCCAGACGTTAAACTTAAGGGTTGCGTTTAACGTCTGGATTGCTTATTATATGAATGATGTCTCAGATGTAGTTGTCAATTTAAGCGTCCCATTAAAGAGTGCAGCAAGTTAGACACACAGTTAGCTATTCAAACCTGGACCTGTCTCGTCCGAGTCCATCACTCTAATCACTTCTATAACGAGCCTTTACTAATTAGATTTCTCTTTATTTATGTAGATTCAAATTTCTAATTTCTTTTATTTCAGTTCATTACACTTAGATTAGTATATTTTCAATCTCCAGCAGATTTTTAGTTTTATTACGCATATTATTACAACGTTTCTATAGTTATATTTTTATAAAACTTCACACACCACGGAGCTGTATTGGATGCACCTCCTGACTAATAAGATGTTTTTACTTTTTAGCTAAATTTTTTGAATTAAATGTACTTGTTGCACCCTTTAATGTATTATAGAAATCCTTTTACTATTTAGACAAGCGGTGCAAATGCAAAAACTTGTCTCAGTTTAATTCATTATACGGAACTCATGGACGATAAAGGTTAATCATTATAGTATTTATTTTTATCTTTTTAAATAAATGAAATTAATTAGCTCACCTCTTTCCTGAAGCAACGCCTTGCTTTAGCGATGCAGCGTGGAAATGCTGCGGCTGCAGTGCTGAGAACTTTGGGACAGTTTCCCCCAGGACACTTTTTAATTTTGAATTTTTTAACGTTTGTCACCCGATTTTTTCTTTATGTGCCAAACTTGTTGAAACTATAAACTTACTGTATAATGTTTAAACTGTCTTTAACTGTTTTTGTTCTGTCATTAAATATTGTGATGTATTACACAAACATAACTAAATCAAAAAAAAAATTATTTATCTTTTTAGAAATAAACTTTTAATTGATTTTTTTTGATGCAATTTGATGTATTATAAAAGTGATAGATAAATTAATATATTTAGAAAGTTAATAGTTTGAACAACTATGGCAATAGTGGAAATAGTAGTAATTTTAATGTTTTAACATTTAATAAATAAGCGTTAAAACATTAAAATTCAAGTTAATATATTTGTAGGTTAACGTTAAATTATATGCTACACTTTTTCTTATTTATAAATTATATGTACATATTTTCTTATTTATTTTCACAAGTACTGCCAATGTTTTAATGATTCTAGCTAGATTATACGCTACCTCTGTATATAACAAAGTTTTATATATATAATCATATTTATAATATAACATTATAAACTTATTTATATAATATTAATTATATAACTTATTTATATAATATTATAAAATCTATTTTATCAAATTAACGAATCGAACAAAATTATTGTTAAATTATTGCAAGTTATTCTAAAATTACTTGCTGCACCCTTTAGTCTCTCTTCTGTATTTGAGCTGGAAGAAATTTGCTTCGTCAAAATACTAATATGCTGACAATTGTTGTGCTTTATATAGGAATTGTTCTGATGAATGGACAATCAGATTCTAATGTATTGGTAAGAATTATTTTTACATTAAATCTTTTCATAATCATGTCTACTTGCTGCACCCTTTAAGCAACACTTAATTGATATGACAATTAATTGATTTACTGACTTATTGTTATATATTTAATTGATTGATTTCTAAATAAAATTACTGCCTAATTTAAGAGTCGAACATTCACTCATCACTTGGTTTATACGTATATAGTCAAGGCTCGTTAGAGAAGTGGTTAGAGCGCTGGGGATTCGAAATCAATAGGTCCAGGTTCAAATCCCGAATAGGTCACTGTTTCTCTAACTAGCTGCACCCTTTAGTAAGACGCTTAATTGACAGCTACGTCTGGGCCATTATATAATACAGTAATCCAGACGTTAATCGTAACCTTTCTAACCTTATATAAATAACAACGCGTTGTTTCTTTTATATCATATTCATTTATCTTATTCATTTATTTACATCATATTTGTTTATCTTGCATCGTATTCGTTTATTGTATTTGTTTATCTTGCATCGTATTCATTTATTGTATTTGTTTATCGTTTATTGTATCCGTTTATTTCAGAGTGTTTATGAAGCTCAATTATTAGCGCTACAAGTTAAACTCTATTACGGCATTTGCGCCGGACTCAAATTCAATCTGGTGCGACATTTTAATAACGCGCCCGATACTTTCAATCACGCGCAACTTATTCGAGAATTTGAGAATTATAAGAAAGACGTCAAAGACACAAGGGAGGGTACTTTGTAGCGGATTTACTTGTAAAACAAAGCGACTATAATTTAAAATGTGAATTTTTGTTATTTCTTTCTAAAAATGGATGAAAAAGATGATAATTTCATGATAATTTGAAAAAAATATTAAAAAGATGATAATTTATGAGTGAGAATGTTGTTTTGTAGTGGTTAGTGAGAATGATTAATTATAAAGTTTGTTGTTGAAAGTCACATCAGCACCGTTTGGATATAGCGTTGAGTAAAGATTTTGATTTTACAATAGGTTATTAATATGATTTATCAAGTTTATTGCTTAACGTCACATCAGCACAAATATGTGCAGCAATGTGTGTAGAAACCGAGCTCACAATATGTGTAGAAACCGAGTGATGAGTGAATGCTCGAGTCTTAATGCAATAGATAATTTTTCTTTGGGAATGTCGGGGGGGGGGCAAGCGCCTAGTATAAAAGTTTAACTGATTTTTTTACTTTGTTTTATTACTAAATAACATTTGGTTATTTAATAATAGTTTATCTGAATTATATCTTGCGGAATAGCAATAATTATTAGTCTCTTGTTAGCAATTTAGATTTGTAACAATCTAATGTTATGACATTGCTAGATCTGCTGTAACGTTAAATCATGAAAGTTAATCATGAAAGTTAATCATGAAATAATCATCGTTATTTTGTGAATAATGATGTTTTTTGTCCAAAAGGAGCACAAATACTACATACTAAAAATACTGTAATTGACAAAAATTACTTTAAAAGTTATAACTTACACAAAGGCGCTGCTTAGTTTAAATGCTACAGTTCTGCATCCTTTAGTAGTTATTTCATAAAGTTGCACGCTAAGCGTGCAATTATGAAATAATTCACATGTATTCACACATCTTTATCACATGTATTCACACATTTTAACATGTCTCCATACCTTTCTACGTGTATTCATACATGTCTCCATACGTTTCTAGGTGTATTCATACATTTTAACATGTATCCAAACATTTAGTTATCTTTACACGTATCAATACATTTTTATTGAATTGATACAATGATGATATTTTCATCACTTTTTCTCATTAAAATTCATTCTGAAAAATATTAAAAATCTTCAAAAAAACCCAGGAAATTTAAGCTTAAAAAACCCATCTATCCCTCCCTCAATTACTATCAATATTCAACTTTCCCCGTCTCTTTCAATGCGGACAAAACCCCTGAATTAATACCCACCGAGTCATCTCTCTGAGCGACAAAATCCCCCGCTGAAATATCCGAAAGTATGCTAGGACTACCATCCTTAACAGCTGCTCTATTCAACGAAATAACATCCTCTTTTTCTTCATCGATCTTAAACCAACTTTCACTCTCTCCCCTTGAGGCCCAATTGGCCTTTTTCTCCTTCCGTTCGCCCCTCCTTAGTTTGAAACGCGGAAGTTTTATCCAGGTTTTTCTGCCCTGAGGTGTTTTGCCGTTGGGGTGGATGGTAGGAGAGGTGGGGGCTGCTAGGCTCATTTGTTCGGTGATGATTGACGTACGGGTTACACGTAGGCTGGATAGTTGACGCCCATCTTGCCAGCGATTTAGCCAATGATGGACCGCCCCCCGAACCTAGAAACATAAAAGTTTCAAAATTGAGTATACATATTTATAGCGGAGCAATATATTAAGTTGTACAAGGGGTGAATTAACCCTCTATTTTTTGAATACATATTTAGTGTTTAGAAATTTATAAATGTTCCAAAATAGACGCTTAAGGTTGGTACCAAGGGGCGTGCATACTATATTGAATCCATATGTACTGATTTCTTAATATTGCGCTAAATCACATAATGTTTTAATGTGATGTTATAGTCAGATGACGTCATGGTCTAATGAAATAGCAGTAATTATAGTTATGGGCCTTGCACACTTTAAGCAGAATCTGAGATAAATTAGTTTCCGTTTTACTCGCTGGAATCTATCATTGTACCTCGACAAAACGGCCCCGAATACATTAACCCGACAAAACGGCCCCGTCATTTCATTTAATAACCCTATAACCGTGACTAAGCCATTTTTAACCGTATTTCTAACAGTAACCTTAACTTCAATATCCTACCCTAACCCTAACCCTAACCGAATTAGAAGTCGATTTGTCAGGGCCGTTTTGACCGGTCACGCTTTTGCTTTAATATGAAGCAGGATTTAACTGTTAATCAATAATTTTTAGAATTATTCAGCTTTTACCTAATTAATTACTTAATCATAATTAGGCCTAATAGTAATACTGTGCATTATAATAATGAAGTTTAGTAATATGAATTTTTATCAATTAAAACGACATTCATTTCATCAGAGTTTATAATATTGATTATTGATGTTGTTGCACGCTTTTGTTTTCGGTTTCTAAAACACACTTGAATAAAATCGCATAAAATTTGGATGACAGTGCAGACAAATTGTTATATAACCGGAGAGATATATCTACTGCCGTTAAACCTTTGTGTGCTGCTGTGACGTTAACCAATTATAACTTTATATACTCAGTTTTAGCTTTCGATTGATGCGATAAATGAATATCTATTATAATTGTAACAGTTACGCTAACAGCTATATAGTCACAATTTTCCTGATTTGTCTATTTGCGCTGATCTGACGTTAAATAATACAAACAAACACCGTTATTCGTTCAAATATGCAAACTGCATTATTCTTTCCGGTTACTTGCGTTTTTGTGCTGATGTGACATTGCGAAACGTGTCATAAACAAGCGGCGTTGTTCGCTATCTGGCGTAACAGCTACGCGTTACGTCTGCGACCTTTTTAGTCGTTAGAACGTAAAGAACGTTATACTCCGCGACGTTACTGACGTTTGTAACGTTACTAGGTTACTGTGTTGTTGTTTTTTTTGGGGGGGGGGGAGGGTTGGGGGCACCCTTGTATAAATCTCAACTCAATTTATTGTGCCCCTTTAATATCAAGCGATAAAAATTCATTTCTAATAGAACCCTTTATTTTTTGACTTATTAATTTCTGTGACTTTTAAACAGTACCAAAAATTAAATCGTAATTTCATTTTAATAGGGGGCCCATGCATCTACACCTACATCATCCAAAAATAAAAGTAATTAACTCATTTAGTCAGGCCCCCCTGATCCCCGGGGCCCTTGTTACGCCACACCGCAGCTGCACCCTATTATACAGTCGACCTGAAATCTTATAAACGTAAATCACAAACGGAAGCTTTTTCTCGCTATATTTGACCCCTCCCCCCACCCAGTGAATTCTGTCGCTATAACTCCCTAGACGAATCTCATTCTAGTGTTCTATTACGTAATGGGCGGAGCATAAATGGGGAGGAGCTACGAGTACCGCCCCCTATGGCTAGTGCGTCTGGTCAAAGCTACAAATGTATTTATTTGCATTTATTGTATTTAATTTAATTTTGCACTAAACGATAACTAATATAAAATTATTGATTTATTTCGTCACAAGAAATTACAGATTACAAAAATTAAATATTGACATAATGCTGTACTATTATAGCACAGCAACCATTATGTAAATATTTATAATGTTAATAATTAAGTAAATACAAACAGTACGTTCAATTGAAATAAAATTTGAAAGTGAAAAATGTGTTGTTCTTAATTTATACTAATTTATATTAGTATATTAGTAGTTAAATAAACAAAAATGGTTGAAAATGATTTGAAAAATATTAAAGGGGATAATTATTTAATTGTTTCCCCTCTTTTCCCCTACCCTACTCCCCCTCCCCCTCCTTCCACCCCTCAATGAGATAAAACTTTCGTCTGTAAACACAATGCCCTTATTTTTAAATTTTAAATGAATACTATTTTCAAACATTCACTGAGTACAGTATACGGACTACTTTAAAAACAACTAATACGCCCAAAACGCGCGATTTTTTAACTCAAAAATTACCCCTCTACCCCTCCCCTCCCCGCCCCCGTAAACTGGACACTAACATTACCCCCACATCGAAATGAATTTATTCGCCGTCTATTTCGTGTTTGATGGGCCAGTTTTTAAGTAAGATTGAGGCGAGATTTACGGCAACTGATATGAAGGCGAGTTGTGGAAAAAATTACTGTAAAGATTTTATTGCATGGAATAAGATGAAATAGTTTCTACGCTTTTTATATTTTCTATTATTAAATAATGTAATAGGCCACCAGGGTGTAGCAAATAATAATTCACCGACGTGTAGGTAGTTGTATTAAGGGGGTGGGGGTTATTTTTTGACACCCTCTTATTATTAAATGCTTATTGTACATTATATAAATGTACATTTTAAGAATCTTGTATAGCAGATTGAAAATAAGCTTTTTTATTAAAAAAGTTATATTATAAAAACCTTTTTTGAAAAAGCTTTTTTAAATATTGTATAGGCCTACTGTATATGTCAATTATAGATCGTGATAACAAACATATGAAGTAAATGTTGGTAAATAAATGCATTGAATTATACAAAGTATACCATCCGTGTCTGTAGGACAGTGTCTGCTTCAATGTTTGCTAATTTATCTGTCTATACTGTAAGTCTATGCATCCATGATCCATCCATCCATCCGTTTATCCGATCAATCATTCATCCAGCAATACTATATTCCATCCATCCATCTATTCATTTAACTTGAGACAATCTGTTCTATCGATGGCCGAGCAAAATGGTACTGATAAAAAATATTATGGTAGGGTTCATATTAAATAATATTAATAACAATAAATGTTACAATGATAAAATAGGATATAAATGTACTCTATTTTATCCTGTACCATTTTGTCCTGTACCATTTTGTCCTGTACCATTTTGTCCTGTACCATTTTGTCCCGTACCATTTTGTCCCGTACCACTTTATCGCGTACCATTTTGTCCCGTACCATTTTGTCCCGTACCATTTTATCCCGTACCATTTTATCCGGTACCATTTGTCCTGTACCATTTTGTCCTGAACCATTTTATCCTGTACCATTTTGTCCTGTATCATTTTGTCCTGTACCATTTTGTCCTGTACCATTTTGTCCCAGCACCATTTTGTCCCTAACCATTTTGTCCTGTACCATTTTGTCTTGTAACAATTTGTCTTCTACCAGTTTGTCCTAATACCAATTTGTCCTAGAACAATTCTATATTCTATGAATCATATAGAACATATTCTGGATCCATCGAAATTTCTATTAACACAACTATTATATAACTATTACATAACTACTATATGATATATATGTTATATATAATATTATATAACTATTATATAACTCTTTTTATGACATCACCTTCCCACAATAGAAACTTAGAACTAGTGAATCTAAAAGAGAACTAACCTCTGAGTTTAAAAAACAGTAGAAAACGGCCACAAACAACCCCTGAAAACAAAATTAGAAAACTTTAATAAAAAATTAATTTAAAGATTTTTTTATTATTATTTAAAAATAATATTGAAATGAAAATAGAGATCAAACTAAATCAATATAATGATGATAGGCATCTGATGTTATTAAAAGAGTTTCTAATTTACAGCACTTAGTAACATACTGTTGTTATATTACTGTTGTTACTGCATTACTTATACACTTATAGGCCTAAATAATAATATATGCTGAAAATATACTGTATATATTGTATTAACTATGTAAAATTAAAATTATATAAATCTTTATTTCGCCACTATGGCCTTTCAACACACATATAAATAATAACAAATAAGAATAACGAAAATCAAATACTGTGCAAATTGCTGATTGGTGCATTAAAAATAAAAAACATCAGTGATTTGTTAAAATTTAAATAATAACGCTGTAAAACGACGTCTGATCAAAGCGAATTTAAGAGCATAAAACTTGATGCTTTCAAATGACATAAACGCTACACAAATATCAACAACACAGATAATATAACTCTCATTTTTTATGTGAATTTAAAAAATATATATTAAACGCATAATGACTAGTGTGCTCGATCAACGCTAATTTAAGGGCATAAAACTTTATGGCACTAACCTGTGTGGATTGAAGAAGGGCATTTAGGCAATTGAGTACAAGGTGTCTCTCATCGGTTGGTGCCCAAATTAGTAGAATATAAGTTAGGCCCAATAGAGGAAAGAGTATTAAAGTAGCTTTGGTGGCTTTTCTAAAAAATTAAGAAAAGAAACAATTTTCACAATTTTCTTCATCTTCTTATTAACTAAATTTTTAAAAATTAGTTACAAACTATTATTTAAAAAATATTAATTCAAAAATATAAATTAACTAATATTAATTAAGAAATACGAATTAAGATTTTAATCAACTTTTTATATCTTCTTTTAACTTCTTATTGATTTAATAAATGACAGTTTGATTACAATTTTAAAAAATGTACAGAATTAATAGTTAAATTCAAAGAATATATGAGGTATAATGAACTGTGGTGGATTTAGGTCATTTACTAGATTTTTTTTATCTCCCCCTCCCCTCTCCCCCCCCCCCAGCCGCCAACCTCCTTCCAGCCCCCCTTTAATATAGCAAAAACAACTTATAAGAGATAGAACTTGTTTATCTTAATTAGGTTTGCAGTAAATTTAGGCTAATTGTAGTAGAGTGTTCAGAATCAAGAAAATGTCAGAATATACAATAGCATTTTAAGAAGTATGACATTTTATGACATATATGACAGTGCATATTTAGACGATGTAATTTAGTTTGGGTTGTGATAAATTAGTGCATTGAAATGCGTGTGTTGTATAAGTATATAAATATAAGATAAGAATAGGAATAAGATTATGAGTGAAAAATTATAATTTTAAAATAAAAATTTAAATTAATCTCAATGATATTTTAAAAGGATAAGAATCTATGTACGAAATCGATAGACCGACAGACAGTTAGATAGACAGATAAACGGACAGATGGCTCGAAAAATAAGGGACAGATATGGCAGACTAATTGGAAAACAGATAAGCAAACAGACTAGTAGTTAAACAAACATTTATAAATATTCAGAATTATAGATCGATAGACAGATATAGATAGACAGATAATAGACAGACACAGATAAACAGATAATAGACAGACACAGCTAAACATATAATAGACAGACAGACAAACAGGTAATAGACAGAGAGATAGACAGAGAGATAGACAGAAAGGCAGATAAACAGATAAAAGTAGACAGACAGACAGGTAGACAGATAATAGACAGACAGATACAGAAAATATATGGAGAGCTAGATAGACAGACAGACAGATAATGAATACTTTTATTCACACTCCTAATAAATCAGTATAAGCTTATTACCCTATAATTCTTCCTATAAAATGAATCACAATGAAATTAATAAGCTTACATTCAAACCTATCAATTACAATTTTTTAAAAGGTACATTTTCTTTAATAGCAATTTTTAAACAGATAATAATTTCATCAGAAAAATAACAAAATTAAGGAACCTGTATAGACAGTTTTGTGATGAATTAGAAGCCCTAAGTTTAGTGACTAGAACCCAAACAATACTGGCGAGAAAGAGCATGTTTATCAGGAGCACCAGCAGAATGGGAGTGTTGAAAACAAAGTCAGAGGTTAGTTCAATTGATGGTAACCAACAACTGGAAATGTTAAAAAATAAAAGTAAATTTTATTAAATTGAAATAAATTTCATTTTATTTACTTTTTTTAAATTAAATAATAAATTTTCAATCAAAAGTAATACTATACAACAGTGCCATAAGGGATCGTGAATAGAATTTCAATGATCTGAGAATTTAAATTCAAATTCATTTAAATTAAATGAAAGTCAATTAATAAAAAAAATTATAATAAAAATTATAAATTGTACAACATTTAAATAAAATAAATGCTTAAGATTCAAAATATAAGATATCAAATGACATAAACTTTAGTCGCAAATTTTACAACTTACTCGTTATCGCTACGTGTCGCTTTAACTGCCATCCAAGCGAAAATAAAAATTGCTGGTAGACCTATCAAGCAGAAAACAGTTATTAGAAAACTAAAATCTAGATTTACCCGCTGTCTTTTAAAGTTATAAAGTTAAAATTAAGAAATAGTCTACGAGCCCTCCACCCCAACCAAAATTTCAAGCAAGGAGGGGGGGGGGTGGGGGGTAATTGTAAAAAAGAGTAGGGGAGGGGTAATTTAAAAAATTGAGAACACAATCTGAAAGCTGATTAGAAAAATTAAAAAAAGATCAAAAAACATTTCACTTTAATTATTAATTTAACAAGTAACTGGTACTTTTATGAAATATTTAGGGTTAAATTTTTGTGGAATGGAGGGAGGGGGTGTGGGGGGAGGTAAGAACAATTGTAATATAATACTGCATAATATAATTAAATAAATATACGTGAATTTAATTAAACGTTTTATTTTGCATCAATTTTAAAAGTTTATTTAATTAAATGAAATATTAATAGGTTTTATATCCAGTTTACAACCAATTGAACGTTTTTATTGCTATGTAAATAATTATTTGTTATCGTCATTATTTATTTATGCTTTATTAAATTAAAAAAAACAATTTACAAGTTGTTATAATGTAAATTAATAAAAGTAACATTAATATTTTCTTGCAATGTAATTATATCCAATGTACAACTTCTACTTTGTTATTCTATTAATTTCTTTATCAATCAAACACTGTTTCTAATGGGGAATCTAGTATTAT
>JAQIXG010004514.1:0-12804 GCA_034700105.1 Oconnorella tubifera
AGGAAGGATCCGTGTATACATCACTGTACACAGCATACAAGTACATTTTAACACTGTCTTGCACCCAGGTATCATGTGAAAGAATATTCTCGGTACTGAAGGTGATCAAAACGAGAATACGTTCATCAATTGGGCAAGAACTTTTGGAAAGTTTCATATTGTTTTACGTGAATCGCACATTTAATTTTGATTATGAGCGAGCCATCGACACTGTTGCTTCTAGTTCAAGTGAGTTGTCTAGGAATTTGAAGCTGTGATTTCTGCATTGAATCTCAAATTGACAATCTAATCTGGACCGACCAAGTTTCTGCGAGTTTGTTGATTGAATTTTGAGACTGTTGCCTGTATTTCGCTAAATTTTCAGTTATATTCATATCATTCAGTCAGAAATCAGAATGCAAGTGAATAATTTATGTTTCTGTGTCGTAAAACAACGTTTTCTGTAAAGTGAGATGATAATACAATGTTCAGATTGTAAAAAATTAAGCATACAATCTTTAATTTGATTTGCTATATGAAAATGTTAGTGTTTATATCAGTATCTAGTATCACTCAGATACTAGTTCATTGGCGAGTGTTAAAAATGTCATGGTCATAAAGCAGGAATTAGGGGGTCATTCACAAAAACTTTAGAACGGTGCTGGGTGCCACATATAAATTTTGCATTTAAAAAGGCGTTAGCACCAGGCTAGAATATTTGTGAATGACCTCCCAGAGAGTGCTTAAATATTTGAACCCCCAGAAGGATTAATTTTTTTCTGGTGCCCCAAATTTTTCCTATGCAGCCTGTGCCCTAAACCAGCCAGTCCGGCCCTGGTATCCTACATGTAATTTCTAAAACCCGATTTAGTTATTTTTTAAGAAACTTGCGGAAGCGGTAAAGTTTTGAGAGAATTTTTAAGTTTGGAGTTGAGGAAAAGTGAAAAAATTGTGCTTACGTAAACCCATTTAGCCAAGATTTGCTTACATACGGTCACACGTTACCGCAAGGATTTAGAGCAGAGTTGCGATTGAGGAAGAGGAATAAAATCAATCAGGTTCATTAAGAAATGCTGCAGTTACGTTGTTTTATTTTTCATAAAAAAGAATTATTTGCTAAAGTAAAAACAAAGCTACGGCAAGCTAGTTGCGGCAGCGGAATAAAATCTATATAACACTTCAAAATATTCTAATTTCACTGATTGAATTTGAATAAATTAACGCGTTCAAACGATTAACAAATTGAGACTAATTGTTTAAACCAAATTAAATGTACAAATTACAGTATGACATGCAAACATGCGTTTATCCTGTAATTTGAACAAGATATACACATTCATGTAAATGCATTAATGCGTATTCAAAATAATGCAAATATTCATAAATGATAATTAACTACAAATATTTGTCCACTGTATTCACAAATATAAAGTCTTTCATTGAGTTCATCTAGATGATGACGATATGGAAGATTCAGCTTACTTTGAGATAAAGTGACGTCACCAACATGAGTCAGTGTTGGACTCAATATTTGTAGTTTATTATTATTGAAATCACCCACAAGCACATACCATACTTGTCTTCAGCCAGATAGTATGGTCCATTCAACTGTCCAGTAGATAATCCACGAGCTCCACCGTATGATTGAATAATGTGACCAGTTATATCAACTAAGCATACTCTATCTTGTGTATCGTCACTGTGACAAACTACAAACTGACCACTGGACATTTCAATAGAGTGACATGGTTTCTGTATGCTGATATCAAGATTAATTTCTCTCATTAAACTACCGTGTGTTGTGTATTCACGTATTCTATTAGAGCTATATAGTGTTACTAGCACGTGATGTTTTTTGGTTACAGAAAGATTGCACGACCCGTCCTCCACTGACCAATTGGTGACTGAAGAGTTTGACATATCAACTCTATGAATGTCTTTGAATCCATACTCACTGATATAAAGACAATTGTAATATTTACAAGCAGCGAGGCTGGATGGAGACTCCATGTCAGGAATCTCAGTTTTACGCAACTCAGTAAAGTCTAATGTACTGTATACTTTTGTTACTGATGATGGATCGCGTGCTATAAATATCTCACTTGTTAGAGTTGATGATTCATGCACTGATCCTTTGATTTCAATAATGTGAATAACTTTATGATTTTGTATCCAAGACTTTATAATTGTGTCTACAATATAAAAATAAATAAAAGATTAAAAATTGAATAATAAATTAACTAAAGTTTACAACAGACGCGAAAATCTACACGTCTGTTGGCATATCTTGCCCCTAGCTCTGGAGTATTGCTAAACGCTGCCCTCTGCATCACTCGGCCTAGATATGGATGATAGTTCGCTGGAAATTGCTGCAGGCTTTCGTCTCGGGGCTTCATTGGTGTTGCATCTCAAGAGTGCTATTGTGCACCAGTTGACAAATTTGGTCACCATTGTTTGACCTGCAAACGCAATGTCAGTCGACACTTGCGTCACCATTTGCTCAACGATATCATACTGCGCGCACTTCAGAGCGCTGATGTAGGGGAGATGCGGGAGCCACCGGGGTTGATGCGATCATACTCTAAGCGGCCAGATGGTGCCACGCTAGTTGCATGATCGAAGGGTAGATGCCTTCTTTGGATGCCACATTCCGTGACACGTTAGCGGCTTCATATATGAATACGTCAGCAGAAGAGTCGGGTGCAGCGGCAGCTTTAGCGGACTCGAAAAGGCTGTTCAAGTATGCCGCTTTTGATACCACTGACGAGTTCATCCTCAATGTCTCAATCGCTAGCAGTGTCTCATAGCAAATGAGACACATTGTGCTTGGGGCACGTTGGGTCTTGCTTTTGTGAATGAGTTGGGCAGACGGATCTCTATCTTTTCAGGAGATCCGAGGTCCACCTCTCTCCTGAAGCAACTACTTGCATTGGCGGTGCAGCGGGGAAATGCAGCGGCAGTGCTGAGAATTTTTGGAACAGTTTTGAAAAACACTTTTTAACTTTTAGATTTTAAAATGTTTGAAAGTTTGTCAACCTTTTTATTTGCCATGTTTGTTGAAACTGTATATTATATTATTGAATAAACATAATGTATATATATATATATACAGGATGCGCCAAAGAAAATAAACCCCTAGCGACTTTGCGATAACTAAGCCAAAAATAAATGTTTTTCTCTCAATTTAGTCAGTTTGTAGAGAAGGAAATTTGACATCTAACTACCAAATTTCACATTGATATCTATATTCATTCAAAAGTTATGAAGGTTCTACAAAAACACTTCAAATTTCAATTTAACCAAGCCAGTATTTTCAAGACATCATAGTTAAAAATCATAATAGAATGAGAACTGATGAGCAACAGATATGCACTGATTTGATGCAAAACTTCATGAACACAACCATATCGTCAACAAGACAGAGATTCTAGGCTCAGATAAGAACAGAGAAGGGCTATTTTTGTTATCAACTTGATCGACTGATACTCTGCTCATAAAATGACAAGTTTAACCAAAACAAATAGCAAATTATTTGACAAAAAATCACAAAATTACGAGACTGCTCTAACACGGAGCTTGATTAAATTGAAATTTGAAGTTTTTTCGTAGAACCTTCATAACTTTTGAATGAATTTAGATATTAATGTGAAATTTGGTAGTTAGATGTCAAATTTCCTTCTTACAAACTGACAAAATTGAGAGAAAAAATATTAATTTTTGGCTAAGTTATCGCAAAGTCGCTACGGGTTTATTATTTTTTGGCGCACCCTGTATGTTTAATTATAACAAAAATTATTACAAATTAATATTATTCAAAGTATTTACAAAGACTTTAATTTTTCTTTTTGCAAGATATTTCATAATTCAGAGTGAGGAAATGTGAGATGCGGTTTTTAAGGTTTATTTTTGTTGGATATTATTGAACATGACAATGTAACGTTAACGATGATGGACATATCTTGACTGTTATCCAAAATCTTGTGACCACTTTTAAGTCAAAAAAATACAATTAACCATTTATATACTGGACGACGGTGTGATATCATGAGTCTGAATTCTCAAAACTTTTTTCATATTTTTATAAAAAGAGTCAAAATTTCCTTTTCTTCAAAATCTATATCTCAGCAATAGTACGGAATTGAAATATATATTTTTTATTTAATATATATATATTTATCATCAGAGTATTATAAATATGCAATCAATATTTTTGATGAAATACATTTAATCTACAGCGATATAAATGTAAATGACTATTTTTGTTATTTATTTTATCTACAGACGCTCTGCACATAGAATTACCCGTTTTATAAAAATATCATCAAATTGTTTGACAAAAAATCACAAACTTGCATTGATGCAATTATGGAGCTTGATTAAATTTCAATTTAAAGTTTTTGTAGAATGTTTGAAACTTTTAATCGAATTAAGATATCTTAGTGAAATTTATCTAATGTCAATATTTCGTTTTCTACACACTGGCAAAATTTTGAGAAAAAATATTCATTTTTTACTTAGTTTTACTTGTTTACTTAGTCTTAGTCAAAAAGCAGCTAGGGGGTAATTTTATTTTCCGCAACACGAGTACAATATGTAACTGCTGGACAGAAAACGTAAAATTGACAATGAAAATTTAAAATATTACCTTGCAGCTTTCTTATTTCTCGCTTGACTGTATTTTTAAACCAGGCCCTTTGTATCATCGTCTGTCGCCAGACTGAGCAGACTGATGCAAGTGTTTCATAAATATCGCTCACTGGATGATGTTACGTTGTGTGGGTGTCCATGAACATCACAAGAAAGCTCTTGAAGAGAATAATTTCTAATAATTCCACTGGTAACTGTGAAATCTAATGTCAAACAGAAACATTATTCCTGAATAAACTCACAAAAGAGCAGATCACAATTGGATCTCCACAGGATCTTACCCACTATGGCATATGACACATCTTTTTCAAATATTTAGTCTGCCGATGTTTTGTAAGCCATAAAATATTCATAATCCTAATAAGGGGCTTAACCTTAACTCTAAAATTAAATTTAAACTCTTTATCATAATATACAAATCAATCAAATCAGTAAAAAAATGTTGTACAAGTTATTGTGTCACCAGGTTCCTTTAACCGCTAAATTATACTTGATGCATTCTTTGGTAAAAAGCTTACATCGTCTACCATTGTTCTTTTTCAAATGTAATCCATACCGTTTATCGGATTATTGTCAGGCTGCTTTACACTGTATCCAGTCTATATTTTAAAAGTTGTTATCGTGTCTATCCTGTTGGTAGACTTTTTCTCGATTTCGACAGTTTATCTAATTAAAAACATGATTTAAAATAGATAAACAAAATTTGGTCATACCTGACGATTATCTGAATGCATCATGATTTCATAAACTGAAGGAATAAATATTCATCATTTAATACACAATTAATTTTTTGTTTACATGTTGATCTTAATTAATTACAAGGATCGTCATTAGGTCACTGTTTCAGGAAATATCGGCTCATGTATCTTTTAACAGACGTTCTTCTAAGATAAATGCTCAGATATAGTCAAAGAAAATTAACTATTACATATTATTATAAACAATACAAAGCATATTAAAGTCGTGTTTCAGTGGTGACCAGACATTCAGGTTAAAATGTCCAAGACGATTAAATTGTTCCGTTATCAATCGGTATTGTCGCTTTTTTAACCAAAAAAAGCGACCAAAGCAACCAGCATCAGAAGCGGTTAATTTATTGTTTGCTCTGGTTACTTAAATTATCGTTTTTTTAACAATTTGTTTCAAAAAATTGATTTGTTACTAATTTGTGTAAAAATCATTTCTATCAACTATTTGTAATGTAACAGAATGTATCAATATTAAAAATGTCTTGAAAAACTGTCACAAAACTTCTCAGCACTGCGCTGAGAAGTTTTGTGACACTTCCCAGCTGCACCACCAAAGCCATTTTTATTACGATATATACTAATGCATAATTATTTTTCAGTATAAGGGATTGTACTTGTATAATAATAAAATATCGATATCATTACATATCATAGTGATGCTCTTAATATTTTTGACCGGATATATATTAACTGTAACTGGTCATTTTAATGTGTATTTTCAATATACTTATTGATCCAAATGATTAGAGGATTTAAATTTTGATTTAAAAGTTCAAATTTTAATCATTGTTAACTGTTGTTGATTTACTTATCGTTGTCATAGTAATATTTTGAGCGATAATGAAGAGTTCATTTTTCTTTCTTAAAAAATACATTTCTTCTTTAAAACTACATTTGGATATTTTAATGTAATTTATTCTAGACAGTTTACCATATTCTGTAGTGAAGTTATTACAAAAGATGATAGAAGACACGTTGACTCACAGACACTAGCTATAACATGTTAGCATTCCTCAAGCGCCATGACATCAAGTAAAAATCTAAAGCTGTTTCAACGGTTGTTCTTCCTAAATCTAATCTAAAGCTGTTTCGACAGTTTCGACGATTGTTCTTTCGCAATAGTCTCATCGGATATCAGCAAAGCGTTAATTACCGTTAAATACGTCTCAGCGAGGGCTATATAAATATCTATGAGTTCTCGTTTAAAGTAAAAACTGTTCTAGTTAAAAGTAAAATAGTGAAGAATTAGATTTTTTTGTTCCTGTTAATTACAGTAAAAGTTTGAAGTATTTTGAATGAGAACTTAATCCATATTAATTTTTATACCAACGGAATTATCTGTCATTATAAAAAGTTCATTACTAATAACAAGTAAAGTAAAAAAATAACATTACATTTTCTCAAACATAAGCCTGTTTATATTATGCTAAAACTGTACAGAATATTATTTTAACTTAATACAAGATATTTATGATTAGAATCACTATTGGACGACCTTTTCAATTAAAACGATTTTCTTAGAACACATAGATCTTTTATTCATCACAAATCAATGAATAGTACAAGAAACAAACAAGAAAAATAAATCAAATACAAATATAAATATTGTATCCTACAATACAATAAATGTGCATTAATTAAAGCTTTTTAAAGTCATTTAGTTACAATTACAATTAATTATAGATAATATTTTGAACTAGTGTAAAATGCAGTTATACATAAATTATAATTTAAATATGAGATCAAGGCAAAAAATGAGCAATCTATATAAATTTATATGTATAAATAAAACACAAAAATTAATTCATAAATACAAGGTATAAAAACTTAAGGTTAAGTCAATGCAGTGCAGTAATTGTCAAATGACGACCAAATTTTCCGTTTGCATACATTAGCTTTATCATTTATATTAATATTATAACCATTAGCTAACATAGCGAAATCACGTTCACCAAACCAATTAAACAAAAGTTTAGCAGGTGATTCCTCATTACTTAATCTGCGTAATGTATAATGAAAAATGATAACTCTCAAATCTAGCAAGTAGTTAAAAGGTAGCATTCTAGTATAATACTGATACAATGTAATAACGTGTTATTATATTGTGTCAGTAATGAATCCCCCCCTACAAAGTAATAATTCCTCCCCCCCCCCTACAAAGTAAATATATTTTTTTTGACATGTAATCTGAAATGTTGACGCGGAGCGATTACTCCCCAAAAAGGTACAGATATATTTTGACTGCTCATAAATAAATAATGGTATAAACTCTTGCTCAAAAACTTTTGTTGTCAACTTTGAGTTGACTGTCTCGTAGACAAAAGAACTTTTATCGTTAGAAATTAAATTAAAGTCTGAGACGTTTACTAAATATGTTTTTGTTTCAGAAGACATAAACACAGTCTTAAATACATTTCTATATTCATAATACATACACAAGTGATATACTGTAAGTAGATCATATACAGGATATATTGTCTACCTAAATGTTAGCAATCAAAAAAGACTTTATTCTTAACAAACAAAGTCTGATGCAAGTCAAACCGGCCTATGGCAATACGATCCAGGACAAAACGGCCCTAACAACACGACTTTGAATAAATTTCCTTCAAATAATGGCTCCCGATAGAGCAGCTGACCGTCAAAACGAGCCATTCAAATTAATTAATTAAATTATTGATTAATTAATTAAAAAATTAAATTAATAATATTAATTAAATGAATAATAATTCATAATTGATTTAACTTGAATTATTAAATGATTAATCAGTTGTGACGGAGAAAGACTCGTGATAATGTATGTATGTGCTATTAATTGAAAGTTAACTATCCAACAAGATATAATAAGTATCTCGGGAAAGTGGGGAAGGGGATGTGAGGGTCATAACTTTCCCATTAAAAGTAAAAATATTTTCTTGATACAATTAAATGGGGGAGTTTAGCGATAAACCTCTCCCCCCTTACGATTTATGATTTTGTTTTTGCGTTGTATGCATGTGTACTATGTCTAAGATAAATTGATGTCATTTTAGAAGAAATATGATTGATACTCTAGAAAAACTTGGTCACCAAGTTTTTTTTATAATCCCGGGATCCCTAAATAAAATACAATCATCACCGAGTCATCAGTGTTTATTTAGCTAAAAGCAAACACTGCTGTGCGTATCTGTTTATTTATTTTGTTATTTTCACAAACATAAACATTTATACAGCTATGTCATAAACGCAATGAAAACTCAATGCGAACAAAGGAGCACCAAAGGACCATAAGCGACACAATATGTGGATCCTAAAAATAATACAATCTAGAACATGAATACAAAATATATTAAATGCAATAAGTTATTCAACTGTAAAAAGTCTGCTTACACAGATAGACAATTTATACAGGGAGATAAGTCCGTTTCAAAAAATCATTCACATAAATCAGCTTGATGTAATAATTTTTAATTTATATGATATATAAGCAAATTAAGATACATAGTGCAGTATCTAAGCGTTGAAGATAAGAACTGCAGTGTACGCAAACATACACAGGTGTGTTCTCACGTCTTATCAGTTTTGACCCGGCTCTTTTAAAACGTAGCCTTTAAATAACGGGGAACGGACATCCCCCCCCGGACATTATCCTCCACCGCCTATCTTATAATATATGAATATAATAATACAGTATGAATATAACAAATTCTTATAACAATATAATACTTCTAATAATAAAATATATTACCTTATACAATAAAAAAATTTATTAATATATTTATTACAGTATAATTAATATTTTATTATTGTAAATCAATATTTTTTTATTTTTAATATTTTATTAAAACTATTTATGACAATCGTTGTTGTTTCAAGTGATTCACTCTTCAGTTGATGTTAATTTAAAGCATTTAGGGCAGTCAAGTTTAAGAAAAAAAACATTAATTCAAGGCTACACATTTTAGGATAAAATAAAACAATAATTTTTAAAGTAAATTTCTAAAATTATTTTTAAAGTTCCACGCTGATTTCAAGTTCTAATAACAATATTCAATCTCCGAACCCCTCAAGCCCGCTTAAAACTAAGTTGTCATTTAACATTTCACAGACTTGCAAGCAAATAATTGTTTTGCAAAGTATACTCTAAAAACATTTCATCACATCTAATATATTTGACGTCTGTATTTTCTAAATCCTGTCGTCAAGCTAAGAACACATTGTAATATATAGCAAAGAGCAGTGACAACAAGTGCTGGAACAAAAATAAAAAACGCCGTTTTCTAGTTTTGCCTCGTTGAGGCTGGTCGACCAAAATTTAGTGATAACCAAATAAAATCACAGTCATCACCGTAATTTTTGCAGTAACCGTGCCTCCTTTTTAATAAATTGTGGAAACAGAATTTAAACAAATTTAGGTTTTATTTAGAAATGTTACAATGGTTTACTTGTTGGTCGCATGTCACGATTAGACCGAATAGATCATTTTAACAATTGACAATAATTTTTTTCTTCTAACCGCAAATGCCGCCCCAAGGACAATTTCTGCTGGGGTCGGTTCGCCCATCTATGGAGAGTCATACTATAAAGATGTATATTTATTATCATTAAACTATTTGGTGTTTATACTTGAGTAATTTAACTGAAATATATGATTTTAGTAGAGTTGCAACGGTTTTCTGAGTAGGGGGAAACCCTGATTTAACTGACGACCTTTATCTGCTTATTTTAGTATTTTAGTATTTTATTGCAGAACCTCTGTCTTTGATTGTTTTATTTGTCAAATGTCGTCGCTCTCTAACACTTATTTTAATATTCTGAATACGTCGATTTAAAGAAATTTCGTCAAAATTTTCTAAAAACTTTCCGCCACTGATTATTTTGGTAATGCAGCAATAAAAAAACGCCAAAGAAATTTTCTAACGATCTTTCAGTTTACTTAGCATTTTTATAATTTCTATAAGCTCAAAAACACTCTGTTAATAAACTGTTAATAGCATTATTGGGGGGGGGGATCTAAACTTTCTTGTTTTGAGGTTTCGCGTCTTTTTAATAGTCGTGTATAATAATTAATTATGTATATAATTTCCCCTCCTGCGATCCCCCTTTCCGGCGCTCTTTATTAAACATCATCCTTTTAATTATAGTGGGGGGGGGGCTAGAAGTGGAACATTTGTCACTGGACAAATATTTTATTTTTAATTTTATACAAAACTAAGACTTTGAATAGACATATTATTTTCATACACAATACTTTGTGGCGTACACAAAGGAAGCGGTCGTTGCGGGTATTAAAACTTACCCACATTCGAAGTTCAATTTTATTTGAATGAAAAAAAAGGAGAATATTTTTTTCTGATAATTAAATAGATATTATGCGTTTAAATTAGTTGGAAATTTTAGGATATAGACAAATAAAATTGAATGTTTGTAAAATTGTTTATGGGTCATTTGTGGAATAAATTAAAATTAAATTGTATATTGGTGAAGATAAAAGTACTTTAACATTAGCAAGAAATTTGTACATTGTAATGTACAAATAATGTTAAATAAACATCGTTAAAGTTAAAATTGATGTTCAGGTTAAAATTAAATTTATATAATTACATTTTGAAATTTAAATTTAATTTATTAATTTAAATTGTAAGGATTATAAGGAAAGTAAAATAAACTTTTTTTTTTAAAAAATGTGGCAACACGCAGAAGGTGGTCCACGTTCATTGCCACGAGAGGATAATTAATTCTTTCTGCAAACGCTTCCGCAGAAACTTCTAAATTCATAACTTGCTACTTATTTTTCCCCTCATTGGACGGGCTTTTTGCTTGTTCAGACATAAATTCTATTAAAAATTTCATTAAAAAATTTAATAAAATATTTTACGCTTAATAAATTTTAAAATTTATAATTAATTAAATAAAAATTATAAATATTACAATAATTAAAAGACAACCATGGAATATATAAAATATATCAAGTCCCTGTTTCATCAAAACGATTTATTCTCTAAATATTGGCTTAAATCACTCACCTTTGGTTTAAATATAAAACGCGGTTTACGACTAAAATCTACAAGAACACAAAACAATGCATTATTTTATCATTTATTAAAGTTAATGTAATGAACCAATCAAATCGCTAGGAATAAATGTATCCAGGTGTGATTTAACGTAAGTTGATTAGATTAACAATAGATTAAAGGATATATCCTAGTTTGTGAGACCGGGCGATGATTAAAATTGAATACAATATGAAAAAACCTCATAAATACTGATTTATTTTTTGTTTAACGTCACATGCGAATGCACAAATGCGGTAATAAGTAATTTTGATGAAAAAACTAAAAACGATATAATAAAATGTTAGTTTAGTTCGTCACATCAACGTCACATCAGCACAAAAAGTCTTGTATAATGTAATGCTTCACTTCATTTCTGATTCTCCATTGTTTCTTGATTACTGTTACACATAAGTCATAGCTTATGACTATATATGTCACGGCTTATGTTATAATTAGTCTTACGACTTACTTGTTATAATTGGAAAAATGTTAAAAGATAAAAATTTAAAATAAATTTAATACACAAAGTTATCTAAGACTGTTTTCTATAACTGATAATTGACTACAAATATACGTTCAGTCACTAATATAAAGTCTTTCATTGAGTTCATCTAGATAAAGATAAAGACGCCATGGACGGCTCAGCTCATGTTGTGGTAAAGTGACGTCACAAAGATGATTCAACGTTGGACTCAATATTTGTAGTTTGTTATTAATGGTATAATGTAATGCTGTGCATCGCCCTCGTGACTAATTACAAACAGACCACTGGACAGTTCAATAAAGAGACATGATCTGTCTCTGCTGACATCAAAATTGATTTCTATCATTAAAGCGCCGTGTGTTGTGTATTCACGTATTCTATTAGAGCTATATAGTGTTACTAGCACGTGATGGTTTCTTGTTATAGAAAGATCGCACGACCCACCATCCACTGACCACTTGGTGAATGAAGAGTTTGATAGATCAACTCTAAGAATGCCTTTCAGTCCTGCAGCACTGATATAAAGACAATTGTAATGTTCACAAGCATCGAGACTCAATGGAGACTTCATGTCAGGAACTTTGATTTGACGCAGCTTAGTAAAGTCTAATGTGCTGTATACTTCTATTACAGATGATCGCCAGCGTGCTATAAATAACTCACTGCCTACAGTTGATATTCCACGCACTGGTTGTTGTCCTTTGCTTTTAATAATGTGCAGCACTTTAGGATTCTGTGTCCAAGTCTTTAACGCTGATTCTATGAAATAAAAATTAATTACAAAAATTGAATAAAAACACAAACCGATAAAATAAAAATAGAAAAAGAATAAAAGAGTGGAAAAAATAAAAATAAAATAAATAAAGATAAGAAATAATGAAGATAACATAAAGCGAACAAAATAAAAATA
>JAQIXG010004515.1:0-12800 GCA_034700105.1 Oconnorella tubifera
TGCATTTAATTAAATACGCTAAAATAGGATAGCCGTTTTGACGAAATAATTAAATACGCTAAAATAGAAGATTACCGCATTTTTATGCTATTTATTAAGCAATGCTTATTTTACATCAATTATAAAATGTTTTAAGTAATCTATTGACAAATCCAACACACTTACATATAAAATGATTAGGGCAGCCACAGTAAATAATATAACATCGATGCCTATTACAAAAAAAGAAAGAATCTAAAAACTTCATCAAATCAACCAGTGTGAATTGAAATTGCCATTAAACAGTAAATAAAACTCGGATACTAAATTCATACGGAGCTGGATTTAGCATCCAAGAGTAAATGAGCAGCACGATCCATATCCCAGCTGCATATTTCTAGCACCTTCCTACATTCCTCTCTTGACACTAACTCCAGCTTCATCAGATTATCAACAAGTAATTCCATGTCACTTGATGACGATGATAAACATTCGGATGTACTCATTACACGCAGCGCTGCATCACTTAGAAAAGTCGATTGAGATTGCGAGTGACTTCCTCCATCACTTACTAACATCCGACTATGATCAGTTCTTGTCTGAGACTTTACAAGTTCCCGCTTACTACTATCGCAAGTTCTACGAATATCAGTTCGACTTTGATCATCACTAGTTCTATGATCAACTTGACTAAAACGATCAACCCACGGTACATCACTTCGTTCAATCGTATCTCGTTCATCGTAACAATGTTCCACACCGCAGTGATTCGTATGTCCTGACTCCACACAACAAGGCGCGGAATCAACAGACGACCAGTCACCTTCCAGAGAACTCTCACTGGGGGTAGATAAGAGATGTCGCTCAGAATCAGACCGACTTCGTCTAAGTCTCCTGTCGTGTCCCACGCAGCACGCGAGACCAGCACGACCGAGCAACCTCTGCAGCGTTACCTTATCCTGCGGACACCTAACAGCTGGCCCGCTACAAACAACGGCGTCGCTCCATAAAGTTGTGCTGTCATTATCTCTCGTACTTACGTTCTTGTAATCCTCACTGTTGCTTGACAGAGACACAGTGTCGCGTGGTTGCCTGTTCTCTAGTAAGAAATAATGTGTGTCGCTAAGTTTGACTCCATCGCGCATGATAGGATGAATTTGCGGTCGGTTGTGTGGTAAAGAAGAGGGATTTATTGATGAGACGGGTAGGACAGGAACTCGAGTAACTGGGTAATCGCGGGGGGGCAAGGGGGGTACACCATCATTTAGTAAAGAAGAAGAATAAGAGCAATCTTCAAAAGACTGAGATGACTGATTAGTCTGACTAACCGTCGATTGTTTCGCTAATAAATTACACGGGGAGTCCGACATTGAACGATTCACCGAATGCACTTTCCTTAAAGATCGACTTATACCAGGAAAAGGTCTTCGTGAAGATTTCCGTCTTTCCGGAAGTTCTATATTAAACGCCGCTTCATCGTCAAAATGACGATCGTCGTAAATAACGGGATTTGGAGCGTGATAAATATCCGAAGCGCGGTATAAAGAAGATCCTCCTCCCCGTGGTACGTTTCTCAGTTTATCCCCGCTCACCCTGCAGCCCCCAGGAAGAGCCACACCGGGCCGCAACTGTTCAGAGCCGACCTGCGTGAAGCGTATCCTGAATCCTGTCGTTTCCATTGTGCCCCCGCTGCTGCCACTGTCGTCGTCCAATGAATTGGAGCGCGGCTGGACGGTCTTGAAGGTCTCAACCCACGCTTGGATGTCATCCGGGATCGGGGGACATGACTGACGCGTTCCGGCTCCCAAAGACATTCGATGCAAAGTTGCGCTGCCAAGCATAGGTCAATAGGTCAAGCCGTGCAGGCTAGAAGGTCAGTCATTCATCATCATTGCTTAATCTGAAATAAAAGATTAAATTATTAACTTAATTCTAATTGAAAGATTATGGTAATAAAATGTGTAATGAATTCCATAAGTGTTCTGTGAACACTTTAACTTATAGATCTTCTGTATGTTTAGCCAATAAAACACTACATTAAATTTAAAATCTAGGACTGTAAATTATAACAAGACTGCAGTATTAAATTTAAATATTTATAATTAATAGAAAAAGTAGCATATATTATATTTAAACAATAACCAAAGATTAGAAATAAGGATTCTCATCAGATTTTGCATATACACTAAGATTTAACATTTAAGAGAAATAAAATAAGAATTGAATAAGAAGCTGTAAAACTGAACATAAATCAACATAATTTTACTCATTTTCCATAGTTATCATTTTACAATATTTTCTTACAAGACAAATATTGTTAATGATAAGCTTTCCATATATAGTGAAATTTATCACAATAAATATAAATATACAAAATAGATACAATACAATATAAGGTAACATATTATCTGATTTGAATCTGTTCTTTAAATTTACCAATTTTGTAGCATACTATTTCTAATTCTTTTATTATTGAATGCTTATTTTATACTTTATCACAGACACGTTGAAAATTAAAACCGAGAAAGAGGAACTGAACTGAACATAGTACAAGCACATATGGTAATTTATCAGCACATCATAACTTAAAGCTAAATGAATAAACTAAGGCGACAGTTCACTATGCGCCGTGATCTATTCATACTATCAACTTGCTCCACAGAGCGTAGCCAAGTAGCATGCTCTAATACTTGGAGGAGAGATTGTAAATTATACTACGCTCAACAAATGGGTTCCCATAAAAAACGTTCAGTCATATTTATTTTCACAATAAAATCAGAGACTGACTGGTAAAAAAACTGATCACAGTTCATTACATTCAACTGACTAATAACTTAAAGTATATGCATATAGACTACACTGACAAGCCTAGTCTGAACATTTTTAATTTTTATTCTTTACTAGATTGTATGATATAATTATTTACTTACTATATTCAAATCTTAAATGTAGGAAAATTATAGAGTATTGGGAACATTCTTCATAGTATAAACATACTACAACAATTTTCTTATTATAAATATGCATATTATTAATTACACTCTTTCGAGTTAAAAAAGCCTAAGATAAAATATAATTTAATACGCAAACTGTCATATTACGGCCGATGTATCAAACAAATAATATTTTAATTACTAGTTTGTACAAATTGATATCTATAGACAGGAAATGAGTGTATCACTGTATACTTATAGTCAAGACTCGAGAGCCACAATAAAACAGACAGGTGATTTCATTATGTAACTCTTAAATGTAGAACAGTTATTACACGTGCAATTATTTGAAATAGTTCCCAGCAATTATTTCAAATCCGTTTCCGGTGCAGGCACAGCTAAATTATTGTTTCCTAATTTGAATTAACTTCCGGTGCAAATCGATCTCAACCAATTATAGCAGCATATTAAAGCAAACAAAGAATTAATGAATGAAAGTTGCAGACTTGTACCGGACTGAAAAAACCATTCAGAATTATTTTTAATGGCTTATATAAATTATTAAGTGCATGATTTTAAATTATTGGCAATCAAATTATTAAGTAAAAGATTTTAAATTATTGGCAATCAATAGAATCTAATTAAAATTATAAATCGCATTATGTAATTAAAAGAGGATATAGGCAATGTTATAATTAAGAAATTTAAGCCATGACTGGAAGTACCGAAATTAATATATTTGTTTAGGAACTTTTTAATTTTCAATCAAAACAAAGAGTGTTATTTGTTGTTTCACTTTTATATAAGAGTAGATAAAAATTAATTCAGTAATATAAATAGACTGTCACGTAGCTAATAGAAAAATATTAATAGAATTAAAAATGAGAAACTTTCTAATACCACAAGGAGTAATAATAATAGTCACATTTATGAAATGAATAATATAACAAGATTAGACCAGATTTTCAAATTAAAATAAAGATATAATCATATAGACATTGAACTACAAATTGCTTAATTTAGATGTAGATGTATGTGAAATACAACATTTATTTTCATGTGAGGAGAGCTTTTGAAGATTGCCAATTTGGTACACTCCTTTGAAACGCTTTAATTTCGAGTTTCCACCAAGTTTTGACAACGACAACTGGTACAGCATAAAACGGAGCCTGAACGTCTGCTGAATTTTTAGTTCAACAACATATCTACTCAATCTACATCTAAAGTTAATAAACTCAATTAAAAAATCTCAACGAAACCTATCTCCATATTAAGAGCGAAGCAACAGCAGTTTACGAGACAAGAGTAGTTTACACAAGTTGAGAAAGAAGCTTTTCGTCAGACACATCATCTACACAAGTATGATTAGTTTCCTTTACGAGAGAGACTCTTTGTATAATTCAATAAAAACGATATTTCGCATAAGTTCAAGAGTTGCCTGTTAACAAATTATAAGTGTCAACCTCTTTTATCAGTAGGCTGTATGTATACTTAAGTAAAAAAAGTGGCAATATGTAGCATAGGGCTGGCTACCCACGCACATCAAACCATTATACGCCCAGTCACAAACGTAGCCTAAAATCCAACTGAACAGCACGCTATAATACACAATGCTATAAATACTCGCATATTTTCTTGTAAAAGGATTTTATTAGATGATGACAAATAATTCAGAAGATCAACGAGAAGAGATTCTATTCATTGACCTATATTATTACTAATGTCTGCATTATGATAAAAGGCCATATATTTTTTGTACGATTAAAGACAACATTCATTGTAATCAGTTACTAAATCTAAATATGGCAGCAATAAGGTTCATAACACACAATAATATAATATATTATGTCCTGCTATAAAATCTCTTTATTATTATATAGTTACGCATTTCAACCAACAACAGAGAGCAGTTTAAATAGGACCTCAATTAAATAAATCTAGTATAGTATAATCTAGTATTTATATAGAATTCGTTTAAACAATTAAAATGAAGCAAGAAATATGTTATACCTTTAGCAGCTTCGATAGTAAGAAGACACAACTGCAGTAAATTTAATCATTTTAATTCAACTTCAATTATGCTATAAATGACAAAAGACATCGTATATACATAAATATTCTTTAATTTCCTGTAGGCATAGAAAATCAAATATAGTCCGTTGTATAAAATATTTATATGAATTTATATGAATACACTGCTTATAACATGTCCAGAATGTTTAAAGAAAATATATCAAATATAATTTATATCAATACACTGCTTATAACGGGGAACGGACATTCCCCCAGGACATTTCCCCCCCCCCCCGGACAATTCCACCCCTGGACATTTCTCCCCCCGGCCGTATATGAAGCCTTAAATGAGCATTTATATAATAATAATTTTATATTAATATATTTTTTATTGTATAATAATTATTGGATTAATGTTACAATTAAAAAAAAAAAATTCAACTTAAACAAAATTATAATAAAAATTATACTTTTGTATTAGTTGTTTTATATTATAACTATTTTATTTGACTTTTAACTAGAAAATTAATCTAACCTATTAATTTTTAATTAAAAATAAATTTGTAATAAATTATTACAAAATTTGATAAAGTTATCGTATTTCTCAGTATGTAATTATAAGACTTAGCCTACTTTTAATGTTTTTTCTTAACGTTTTAAAGTTTGTAAAGTTTTTCTCTCAAGTTTAAAACAAAAACATTTTTTTTAAATTAAGATTTTTTACTGGTTGTTTTTGTATCATAACTAATTATATTTGATTAAAATGGATAATACTGCTTTTTGATTGTATTTCATTAGTCAATAAGTTTTAATTCAAAAATTATTTTAAATTAAAAATTAATTTTAAGTTAAAAGTCAATTATTAATTTTTAATTGAAAACTATTTTTTAATTAAAATTATAGAATTTTAAAAAGTTCTTGTATTTTTCAAATAATACAATAATATTTTACACTGAGAAGACATACAAGCATAACACTTAACCTTAATTGAAACTAATAAAAAACTCAAACTAATTGCAAAATTACTAATTACTAAATTACTTAATTGGTCTTAATTACTAAATTGGAATTATCTTCCTAAATAATTTATAAAAAAAACAAATATATAAAAAAGGGGGGGGGGAAATGTCCTATACTCGATCAATCTACTTTTACTATAAAAAATTCAAAACTGACAACTTTTTTCAAAAATTAATATAGGCTACCAGTTACAATTTTTATTTCAGCATGCAACCGAAATAATTCTCAATAATAAATAATGTTCATAGTCTTTGATTATCAATGTTCAACCCCCCACCCTTCACCTTAGGTATAATTAATTTAAGGATTGAGGGGTGTGTATCAATAAATTCACTCAATCAAAATAAAAGTGATGATGTAATAAAACATTACCTGCTTATTGAACCAGAGAGAAAGTCAGTGACTAGAGAACGACGACTCTCTTGTGGCTCTAATTGAGACAAATTCTCTGTCGATTTGCTCAACTTATCCTTTCTTTTGAGCTGACGGAATATCTTTTCATTCCATGTGGATAAAACTCGACTTTTCCTTCTATGTGATATATTCGGAATATCATTATTCAAAACGTTATCAGCGGAATCAAGAATTGAAGTTGATGATGAAACTTTAACAGAGTCGTTTTCCTTACAGTTTCCAGAATTTAAAACCACGCTGTCTTGTTTATCATTATTTCTTGTATTTCGAAACAAAACGGGCTGAATCTCAAGGGAGTCACTGTCATTGCCATTTGCATATAAACAGTCAACTCCATTTGTTGAATATTCCTTTAAAACTGTACAGTTTAAATCACAATGAGGTTTTATATTCACATTTTCGGCATTTCGAGTTTCCATCAAAATTGAATTTATTTCATTTCTCAATGCAAGCTCATGCAATTGGATATTTTTATTGGATTTGCTGACCGGATGTGGAAGAGATGGTTTCTTATGTTGATTAACAACTGGACTCTTATTATTCTCAGTTCTTTCAATTTTTGAAGGAGACTTCGAATCTTCAAATGAAATATTAAAAACTTTCAGTTGATTGCCAGAATTTATGGTAGATTTCTTATTCATTTCATTACAATGAAAGTCATTTTTAAGAGTACTTTTCTGTTGCAACTTTGGATCAATTAATTTTGTATTGTCTATTGATTCAACATTGGCAATAGTCGGTTTTTTACTTCTGTCAACTACGGGACAAGATTTGCTTGTTGATATTTTCTGTTCAGGTAAACATGGTAGTGACTTTCTTTGATTCTCAATACAATCTGTACTTGTATTAAGTCGGTAAGATGAATTATTAACAATCTGGGCTACATCGTACGCTGTTTTATCAGACCCTTTACTAGTTTGAACGTTATTCTTGATAGGCTTCGAATTATTTGATAATTGTAGGAGATTTGGAGCTGACTGATTCAAGGATTTATTTTCAGCATTTCCAAATACAAAGAGTTCTTCATATAGTTCATCAGCAGTCGATTTCTGTGGCGAACTATCCGTTAGTTTGTTAAAATTTTTCGATGAATCCTTGAATCGTTCAGTTGTTGCCGTAATAGTTTCCATTTTGGCTACTAATCTGCAAAAAATAAAATTTCTTTAATTATCTTTTCAGATATCATTTTAGTTCAATTAATTAACACTCTGTGGCATAACCAGCTAATAATTTCAGAGAGAGTGAGAAGCATCTAACAATGTTGTAGATTTTCTAAGAAAAAAATTACAAAGATTTTTCGAAGAACATGCAAAAAAACATAATAAGCTGACCTGCTTTAAATTCAAATAAAAGATTAATACTTCATTGAAAATAAATAATTCATATATTATAAAGTTTTTTGGGGAGTGGAGAAAATAAACTTCCATTAATCCCCCCGCTCTACAAGCAACACATGACAATGTTTGACAAACAATTATAGAATGAAAGTTAAATCTGTAATTGACTACATCAAAAAAGTTGTTTTTGAACTGAACGCTTAATAAAGCCTACTACACGATGAAATAGATATTCATGTCAACGCTTAGCTAAATAATTAATATAGAACACTAAATACACTATACAATAGAACTCTTGATAAGAATTACTAAATTTTTAATTCGTTACAACGTATAAAATTTCCACGTTTTCAGAAAAATTAAATTAAACTTTTATATTAATATTAGTTCACTTTTAATTAGTTCAATATATTATTAAAATTCAGCTATAAGCTTATACAAATAAATCTACTTACCAATAAGTTACCATTCGATATACTTATGAAGTTTATTATTGATATTTTTGACAATATTAGTGTTAGAAAATAAAATAAAAGCGATCTCGACGAACGGACACTGTTTGAAAAAGTTATCTACAAGAGTTGATCTTTAATCAATATGACGAACACACCTACAAAAGTTCGTTAGTAACTTGTTCAAGACGGTCACATTAATCATTAGTCTATTAGTCATTTCAGTTTACAAAGATTTGCCAAAGACGATTATGGCGTAGGCCCGGATGTAGTAGCTAATCGAGGGGCAGTAGAAAGAGACCACCCCCTCCCGAAATAATTAAAATAAGAATTTCAAACTCAGAAATTAGAATCAGAATTATGTTATTAATGTAATATTTTGGACTAATCTATAGAAAATAACTATATATTCTTTTTATATAAGTTTCATAAAAATTATCAAATATCCTTTAATAGGCTTAACTACAAAAGGGTATCTTAAAAGCGAATCCATCAACCAATCCCCCCCCCCTAGAAATTAAGACTTTTTTCGCCACTGCCAGCTATTTAACCTGATAATTTACTGGTATCAGATCCTGCAATGATATCCGTTTTAGAAATAACTTACAACTTTTATAGCCACCTGGTATTACAGCGGTTTCACCGAATCGTGTACTGGTTAACAAATCGTGCAGTTTATAAAGGTAACTAAAAAATCACGCTCTATACTTAAAACTGATAAGAAATTAATAACTTCAGTAACTTTAGACTGGGAAACGAGCATATTAGACTATAGATTAAAAGTTATTAAAGTAAAGAATTTGACTTATGTAATCAGTGAAACTATATCATTAATTCTTAAATTAATGTATACATAGGTATACTTTTGTTACATCAAAAATGATAAAAATATACGAAATCATTTTTTAAAAAATAAATAATGAAAAAAACCTTATAAACTTACTTTACTTTAAATAAGAGAAACTGATCGCAGTAACGCGTTAATCACAATGAATACTTAAGAAAGAAATGCAAGATATGCTGGGCTTTTAAATACGTTAAAAGTTTGATTGAATGAAGTTATTAACTCTACAGCATAATAAACTCTCTCTAGAATCAGGAATGTTATTTATAATAATGTTACGCGAGTCAAAATCTGGAACAAAACATTAATAATCCAAATGTCTGTAACATTTCAATACGTCAATTATGTCATAATATGACCCATTAAGAATTACAGAGAAAAAATTGTGGGATTATAACCATAAAAGCCTTTCCCACTAATAACTCACTGACAAAATCACATGCATTTCAGGTATTCCGGAAGAGTTAATTCTTGCTAATCATCAAGTGTAACATCATATTTTAATTGTCATTGATAACACAAAGCAGTAAATTGCTTTGTGTGGTTTACTTAGGAGCCGATGTAAACTTCTCAACTGCCTACAACAGTATATCTTTCAACAGTCTTTGTTGATTAATAATCCTCACAAAGAAATGACGATGTCGCAAGAGTAAGCAATAAAAATCGTCTTTATTGCTTACAATAAATAACTAATAGTAATTATTATAAAGTGTTATGTTACAAGACGATCGTATTATAGTACCTGGACTATAGATACAACTTTTAAGTTTAGAAATATCATTCAAAAATTAAACATATTTTCTTAGTTACAAACGAATTTAATCATGACTAAATAATTAGATAAATAAATATTTTGTTCCATATTTACTGATTATAATATTTTTATTATTATTCATACTTGTTTGTTAATAATTTATTTAAATCAATACAATGTTATCTCATTGAACCGTATGCTAGTATAGACCTATATTTTTACACAGATATATGGAAGCAATTATAATTGTCTACATTCTTTATTAGTCTACTGCCCACATAACGTTTAACACACGAAAGTTACAACGCCTTCATCGCATTCTCACGTGGAAAATGTTATCTCTTATAATGACTTCTAAATAATTTTCATATAATAGTAGCGCTATTATATATAGTCTGTTCGTGCTGGCTATTAAATCTGTATCAGTCAATTAAAAATGCACAACGCAATCTTATTCGACCAGCTGATACAAGACGATCGTGCTTTTTCGTCTGAGCTACGGATAGTTTCGATTCCCAGCAAAATCAAGAGTTTGATTCTATTCTATTGAAGTAGTTCGTAATTAATTCATTAATCAATTTAAAATATAAATTAAATTATTTACTTGATCGAATTTATTTCAACTCGCAAACTATTATCTCGAAACTATTTGAGGCTATGTCCCAAACAACCTAGTAGGCCTATCTAAATATTTACATAAACAAGTAGCCTAACTTATGACAGTTTTCCTCTCTAAGATATTTATATATTTTTTATATATACCTTCTTATTTTTCATGATCAAAGTGCAACTCAACCCCCGACCGTGGAAGGATCTCAGAAATTGTCATACTGACATTGAATAGTGAATGATTCACTGTCAAATTTTGAAATTATGATATATAAATAAATTCTGTACCTGGTTCTTTGACAATTTATTAGTTTATATTATTATTCTTCCACAATCGTGAGTTTATTGTTTACCGTGATAGGAAAAACGATCGAAATAACGCTAAGGAAATTGTTACAGATCCAGTATATAAGAAATTCAGTTGTTTCTCTTGAAATTGAATTTAAAATATTTGGAGAAATAATTGGACTTGTACTTACTATAATATTTGGCATACTTATCCAAATATCTAAACAAAGAATCTCGTCATTCACGATTTTTTTGGCAAAATTAGGGTTATGATTATGTCCGGTTATATGGTTTTAATAAATAACTGTAGCATTCAATTTACGGGGTAAATTTAAAAATAATTGAGAAATACAATGCCGACTCACCTAGGTAAATTCTAAAGTAGTTTAAGTGTTTAAACTCTTTAAAACGTATTCCCATATGTTCATAGTTTGTAGCTTGCAAGAACGTACTGCAAGTTATAATAACTGACAACATTGATCTAAGCCCTATTTAAGCTCGTAAGTTATAGGCTTATTATACACCTGTAAGTCTATCTTTCTCTTCTATCCACTAAATATAAAGCATAGATATATGATAACATATTTGCCTAATATTTTTATTGTCATAATAACATCATCGCGTGATGATCGCTAACATTCCGATCAATAAATCTAATAACTTTAAACTCGTGTACGACAAATGCAGATATCATCAACAATTTAAACAGCCATAACGCAACAATAAAAATATTATATCGATATCATAACAATAATAAATAATAGCGTATTATTATTTTTATTAGTATCGATATTTGTAAATATAACAGCGCCCAAGGGTGAGGGGTTATGAGGGTTATAATCTTGATAAATTTATTTATTTTTGTAGTATCCCAGTTTTTAGCAAAATTCCATCCCCGCTATTATGGTGTTTTATTAAAATATCTGCATTAAAAAGAAAAACAGTTAAATTATGCAACAAAAATGTCTTTTCATTATTTCATGACGGACCCCCCCACAAACATTTTTTGAAATCATGGAAATGCTGCTGTAACACAATAAGTTTATTGTGAACTCAAGGCGTTAACTTTTTTTTAAATCATATGTGTAACTGTTTTAGAGGTCATTATTTCATGACGGACCCCCACAAACATTTTTTGACAGGCAGCCTATGGCATAGGCTGCCTGTATTTAATTTTGATAAATATATAATAAATGAAAAACAGCAATGATAATAACGATGATGATAACGATGATAATAATGATAATATGATGATATCGCGGTTCAACTGAATTCAGACATTAGTGAAGTCGCATATATGCAATATCGTTACGAAATCTGGCATATGAATTGAATTTCAATGCAAAAACTCATGGTATGCTAACTGTCATCAGCCTTTCCGATGATTATAATTAATAAATGACAATTATTTGCTTTCTTAATTATATAATATACAACAATGTAAGTTTACAATATGCAATGTAAGTCTACTTAATTGTAAGGTGTCGGAAACGTCTATGGAGAAACGAAATTTCTACATACGCTTAACTGTAAAATATAAATCCATGACACTTTCAAATGATATTTTAATAAGTAATAAATAAGGGTAAAAAGCGTCACACTTATAATAGAGGCTATAGATTGAGATGTGGAGCATAGCCACTTAATATTTTATTGATAAGTTATATAGAAAACCTGTTGATAGATTATTTGATAAATATTTAGAAAACTTGAACTATTTAGTTTTGTAGCATGAAATACGACTAGTCTTTTTGGACAAGACCTTAAGGATTTTGACGGATAATGTAAGAATCTTTTGAAAATTCTCAATAATAAAGCAACATAGCTCTTTTTCTACAATGTACTTTTATCGAAATTTACTGACAGATGTTTGTTTACTTTAGCCCTTTGTGACTGTGTACACCTTCTAACAAGAAGCCTTATTAATTTATAAGGCATATAATAAACGGGAAATGGACATTCACCCCCCCGGACAATTCCCCCCCCCCCCGGACATTTCCCCCCCCCAGACATTTCCCCCCCCCCGCCCGTATATGAAGCCTTAAATGAGCACTTATATAATAATAATTTTATATTAATGTATTTTTTATTGTATAGTAATTATTGGATTAATATTACAATTAAAAAAAATATTTTTTTTCAACTTAAAAAAAAATT
>JAQIXG010004516.1:0-12800 GCA_034700105.1 Oconnorella tubifera
GAAGACAATATATTGTATGTAAAACAGAAGACAATATATTGTATATAAAACAGAAGACAATATATTGTATATAAAACGGAAGACAATATATTGTATGTAAAACAACAGAATGTGTTTAATTAATTTTCGATGTTTTATAAAAAAAATACAGTTTTTAAATCTATATACGGAATCCAAAGTATACTTTAATAGTAGATCTTAATTTAATTAAGAGATGGGTAAAATCAATACAAGATGGATATTTAAAATACGTTCAGTGTAAAAAATACAAATTAAACTAATTCTAAATAGGCTACTTTGAAAAGGATAAAACAAAGCGAATAATGAAATTATAAAGACAAAAGAGATGCAGCAACTGCCAGCGAGTCAACAAATTTACAATCAGTTTTTTTTAATTGTAAACATTCCGTTTTCACAATTAGGAATAATATTCTTAATAATAGGAATAATAATATTCTTTGAATTTTCAATGCTAATAATACCGTATAATACCGGTAGCGTATACACGCGGAATGTGAATTAATGTTATTGAAATATTTGTAAGCTATAGATGATTTTTACAACATTTCTTTTCAACATTTTGCTGTGTACGCTATTGCAATTCTTCTGGCTAAACTAGTTAGGAAATTAATTCGCCACAGGATTAAAACTTTTGCATTTTGTTTGTACGGTTATTATTCTACACAAATAATACATATAATATTATATACTATATTATTATAATAATCACCCGGAGCAACGCATTCAGAGGGTCTTATGAAAATATATAATTTTAAAAGCATATGTTAAATTATAAATAAAAGCTAGCGATCAGATTTATAACATATATAAATAGACCTATTTAAAATAAAAAGAGAATTTACATGCATTCATCAGATTAACTTAACATTGACTGTAGGTCCAATATATGAGCTAATAAAACGCAGTATATAATGTTCAATACCGGCCTATTTTTTAATGGGTAATTTATTCAATATTCAACAGATCTATTGAATGCACGAGTAAAATTTTCAGCAGACGCTTTTTGTGTGTTACTGTGATTGCGGTGATGTTAAAAAACGAGAATAATGCAGAACTTTTCCATTACACAATTAGATTTAAGTGACAACGTATAGTTGTAAAGTGCACGAGGGATGCACCAGGTGGCGATAAATTATCTTTCTCGTTGTATATAAGCTTCGTACGACACATCGAACATGTTATTTTCTATCATTCAATTCAAAAGTGCAATGCATTTTGAAGGCCATTTTCATGCATCAAACTTTAAGCGACCTTCGAAGAGGGTCAGTAAAAATCTGATCAAGCAAATTAAATCATTTAATGCAAAATCAAAAGAACGTTTAATCCAGTAAGCCTAATGAATAAATCAATTGGAGTTGATTGATTCATTACTGGTTAAATAAAGCTGAGGGTAAGCCTACGTACATATTATTCAAGCTTCCACAATTCAAATAAAAATATCGAGAAAGGGATATACAGTTTAATAGTGTCGAGTGTTATAAAATTAGTTACAGAAAATTTTACGTGACAATAATAATTTTAATATTAAAGCTTGCAATTAAGTAATAGGCCTATAGACCTATAGAATAATATAAAACTGTAAATAAACGCAATGCTTTTTCAATAGCATCACTTACATCAGTTGGCGTTAAGGGGTTAATGGTATGCGATGGCCTACACCAAATTATAAAAATGGAATGTAACCCAGTATCACAGACCCTTCTGTCCTAGTACCCGACTGGCACGTAGGTACTTGCAGGTTCAAGACAACGGGAATTTTTAATTTTTAGATTGACTTTAAAACTAATTAATTTTATGCAAAAAATTGGTAAATGTATTATTGTAATATAATTACCGTTTTTGATTGTAAAAGGTATTAGGTTAACTGTCTAGTATATATTGTTGGTCTAACTGATATTGTGTACAATTTATCCTTTAAAACTTGAATCTTTTACTAAAATAGACTCTAGCTGATAGCGTTGTAGTCAAAGGGGAGGGGAAGGGGGCGATAATTTTGGCTACAAAATTCTGAGGCCAAAATATTTGAGTATTTCAAAGCGCGGTAGAATAATTGCAACATTGTAAAAGAATCTAAGCTACAAATTGTATAACTTGGAATCAGAAAAAAATCAGATTATAACTTGATAATTAACAAAAAAGTAAAATTAATTTTGTTCATTATTTATTTACTTTTCTGTTTAATAATTTACTATATAAATAAATACTCATTTGAAAATGTTTAATATTAAAAATCTGGCCTGGGGAAATTTTGTGAATATTTTTCTTGTTTAGGTCGTCATTTATACAGCTGTATAATAACGTATTATAAATTTAATTTAATTCATTTAAATGTTTGTATTTGTGTAATGTTTAGAATGACTTCCCCCGAGGTCCTGACTAATCCTTGTGGTCCCAAGGAGCATCACATTAGGCAGGAATTATGCACAAACAGACCGGCTTATAGAGACGGAAGGCAACTGAAGGCTATCAAGGTCTTAATATTAATTAGCATATTACTATGTCAAAATTATCTATTTTAATAAATGAATCAGTGTTCTAATTATATTGTATTACATTTAATACATGTATTAATTGTAATAAAGTATTGACTTTTAATTGAATGAAAACAATTCTAATTGACCAATTAGCATGAAAACAATCATAATCAACCAATTGCAAATCTAAACAATTCTAATCAACCAACCACAAATGAAAACACTTCTAATCAACTGATCACAATGCGGCATTAATCCCCAGGTATACACAGTCAGTCAGGAATCGCGCTACCTCCTTGTCCTTCAAGTTCCCTCCGTCGGAGCGATCCAGGAACTCATCCAGCTGTTTGCTCTCTATGGAACGATTGAAGAATATCGTCTGATGGATGAATATCCCGCACCTGAGCAGTTCACGGATGTAGTGTGGATAAAATTTCAGAGGATACAGGCAGCGAGGTCATCTTTCTTTTTTAGTTTATTGAAATATAAATTGTCAACTAATATGATGCTTTAAACATGTTCTTATAAATGAATCGTTATTATAATTGTTTCGAATTTTAGTTTAACTTGCAAGAATTTTTTTCGTAAGGAAAAGGCGTTAAATGCCTTTAATTTTTAATTTTCAGAACGAGGGAACTATTAATGAACTAACTAGTTACAGTAACTAGTAATTATTTAATAAGTAGTTTTTTATTGAACATACTAACGTAAAAAGTCTCTCATCTGCTAGAAAAACATATTATTACTTAGAACTTTTTTTTACTAAATTATAACTTAATAATTTCTATTAGATACGCTAAAAGAAAGTTAGACAATTATAATTTCTACGGGGGAAGTCTTCACGTCTGTTACGCGCCTGAGTACGAGTCGATTGACGACACCAGACAGAAACTTGCGCAGCGCAGGAGAGACGTCGCGAAAAGACTTCGATTGTTAGGTGAGTGACATCAAATATTATTATCGTGTTCAGTTTAAAAGTTAATAATTAAGTTAATTAAGTAATTGTAATTAATCTTATCTCCTAAGTATATTAAAATGGAATAATTTAACTGTAACGAAATACTTGTGTTTTTGTTCTCTTTATTAAAATGCTAAAAAAATGCTGATGGTAATTTAATGATGTTAGATATCCAGGTGTTTCATCCGATAGAGTTATATAGATATGTATACATGTGTTATATAGATTTTTCGTACATTTTAATTGCCTTATCGATAAAAATTGAATGAATTTAAAAATTTTCTACAGGTTAAAATTTTCAAATATATTTGTACTCCTATTCTTGTCTAATTTTCTTATTTTTCTGTTAACAATTCTATATTGTTTTTGTTTATCGTTGGTTGCCCCCCCCCCCCATCCCCTCTTCCCCTATCTTGAATAATTAACTCGTCAAATTAATGACCACATTAATGATTAATTTGATAATAATAATTAAATTAATAATATTTATTTCATAAAATCTTATTTTCAAGCTGGTCAATCTGAATCTAACGAAACTTCAACATTCAAAACTAACGCAATAACTTCTTCTCTCGCTGATTGGTCGGATAGAATTAATGGGCGTGGCTTTATTAGTGACCCAGCCAATGAGGAAGCACCAGTCGGAGGCCTGGGTCCGGTGCAAGGGCCGACGTTACCGGCGGAAATTGAAAGAAAAAGAAAGTATTTCCATAATTCGGAAACTGGAGATGAATCGTTTGATAATACGGTGAAATCAGTGAGGAGAGTAGTTTCAACGGTATGTTAGTTATTTATTTAGTAATTTTATCTTTAATTAACTACTAATTTACTTTAATTAACTAATATATTTTTATTGTTATCTCTCCTAACAGAATCTGTGTTCTTTATAAGAAAAATTGTATAGCTATCTGCAGCGTTTAGCAGTAGCAATATTTTTTATATTGCTTTAGACGTATGAAAATATTTATTAATGTAGTAGAAATATTTCAGTGTGGTATTTAAAAATAATTTTTTTCATTGATTTTTATTGTTACAAGAGTTGGAAAGTATTAATTCTTTAATAACTATATAAATGATAGAAATGTAATTATAGAAATTTTATTTCGTTTTGTTTCAGTTTTCTACAACTTTGCTGCCGAGACAGTTGAAGAGATTAAAGAAAAGTTAAAAATGGAAAAAAAAGATTTATTCTGCTTTCTTTATAATTTGTATTTTCATTTAATTGAATATAATGTATTCAAATTGATTTAATATTTTTGCGGATTCTTTTCTGTATTTAGTATTTACATAAAATATATTTTAAATGTAAAGATGTTATCCGAATTGTTTAGATTATTATTAGGAAATAACTTTCAAAATAAAGATCACTGTTCCTTGAATCACACACTTTGTTAAAGGTGCAGGAAGTTGCATAATTTCTTAAAATTCCTAAGATGTTTATAATTCGTCATTTATCATTTGCATTTTAAATCAATAACTACAAAATTATTTAATACAGGCCAACAGCACAAAATATGGTCAATGTCTAAATGTCCAGCGTCTTCAAGAAATTATTGCAAATGTAACTAATAAAATTAATTTAGTTATTAATAAATTTGTTTAAATAATAAAATTACATCAAAATTTCAACTTTTAAAAATCATCGAAGCTAAGCAAAAAGTAGTGTCAAAAAAATAATTCAGAGAGCCCTTAATTTTCACAACAGGGGGGATGATTACATTCTCCTGTGGGCGGGGCCCCAAGCAGATCATCCAATAGGGCTCTCACGTTTACATTTTCAGTAACCTTACCGGGGGGGACGCAACCGGGTGGAGTCCCTTGCCAGGAGAGGTCAAATATTTCTGGGATGTTGCGGATGCAGGAGTGGGGGTGCCGACGCCAGTCTATGCTGTCTATTAGGGCGGGGTAGCAGATTAAATTGTCGTCTGCGCGAATACTTCTATAAAAATCAAATAATAAATGTTGTAATATAAACTAGAAGGGAATCGAGGGGGGTAGGCCCTCCTGCTACCCAGAGAGGAAAAAATATTTAAGACACATTTTTTGACAAAAATTGAAATTGCAAGGGTGAAAAAATAAAATGTAATAAAATAAAAAGTATTAATATATAAACCAGGGTCCAGGTTTAAGCTTAATTTTTTTGTCAATGATTTTGGCATATGCATATAGAAAGATTAATTTTTAAATGGGTGAATACTTTTGCAGACAAAACTAGAAAAAAGTCACCATTTAAGTTTTTAAGCTGAAAACAATAGATACGATCTGAGTATATATTATTTAAGTTTGATTCATTTTATTCATAAAGAGACATTAATTTATAAGTGTAATACTTATTAATTTTGTTATACTTTAGAAAGTAAGTGTATCACTGACCTATCCAATAAAGTTTGCAGCATTTCTTGTGTGAGTGGAACGCGCAGAGCTTTGAAGACTGCATGCATAGCGTTCTTACTCAACAAACTTGCTCTAAATTCAATGTCAAATAAATTACATAAACTTTAAACAGAGTGATTACAATACTACTAAAAGAGTTGTGTTATGAAAAAATACAAAAGTTGATTGATAGGGTTCGATTCGTTTATAAAATGCATCAATACTAGAGAAGGCAGGCATTCTTATTGTTCAAGTTACATAAGTAATTTACAAATGTTTTTCATTGAAGAAATTAAATAAACTTAACTAAAACTACGTAGAGTTATAATATGTTTTAACTTAAGTATTAAGTGTCAAAATTTACTTAAATAGCAAGTTACTAAGTTTATCGTGTAGTTTGAAGTTTAAACTACAGTATAAGCTAACTATTTATTGTAATTAGTTGTAATTAATTTATTTGTAACTAACTATTGTAACTATTTGTTAAGTTTATTATAATTTCCACCATAAAGTCTAGTAATCTGACCTCGCTGAATCATGGTGTACTGCCTGATCCATTATCGCATCAAACTCATCAAAACCATTCTTCTTCAGATGCGACTGGATTTGAATCAGCACCCATTCCATCGGCTTTCCCTCATCTCTGACGTCATTGTAGCGTCTAGCAAGAGTTATGACGTCATGTTCTGTCAGTTTACCCTCCCCAAGGGAACACATGAGCTCGGCGTACTGCTGGTAAGGTAGAGGGGAGCAGAGGGAGGCGTACTGGGCGCGAAGCTCGTCGGCATGGCATTGGATGATGCCCCTCAGACGCGACATGATGCAGCACACGTCGGATTGTTCAAACTGCAAGAAAAATACGTCATTGAAATAAATAATTGCTTCAAAACATCCAACTTCATTTAATGTTTGCTTGTTTATTATCAATGTTATTATGTTACAGAATTATACAAAGTCAAATTTATTATCTTTGAGAAATTTAAGACTAGAACTTTAATGAGACTATGATTTGTATGACTTGAGTTTTAACATGTAAAATCGTTCAATTGCGCAGTATTTACACTGTAGGGCCTAGTTATCTTGAATCTAACACAATCTATCTTTACTATAAAGAATGTAATAAGAATAAGATAAGTATATAATATAATGACATTATTATCAGACACTCATTGACACAATGCGTTTAACACAATATACAAAATAGAGAGGAAAAAGAGAATCTAAGTTTACATTTAAAAGTTTCAAATAATAGGGTAAAACCTCGTCTTTGAATTTTTCCATATATTTGAGAACATATTCGTCCGCTTCAATGAGAATAAACTTGTGTTTATTGACATCTAGATGAGCTCCCACATACAAATCTTCACCAGTATAATATTCAGAAAACTCTACACGGTAGCGTTCTTGACATGGCTTCCTTACGCGGCCGCGTTCTAAAAACTTCCCAGCTATACGGCCTGTTATAATAATTATAAGAAAATGCAAAATAGATAACCAACACGCAACTGTAATGTACAACGTCTATAGCGGGTCAACGACCTCTATAGAGGATCAATGATTTCTATAAAGGGTCAATGACCTTCTGTAGCGGGTGACTGACCTCTAGAGCGGGTCAATGACCTTCTGTAGCGGGTCAATGACCTCTATAGCGGGTTAATGACTTCTGTATCGGGTCAATGACCTCTACAGCGGGTCAGTGACCTCTTGAGTGGGTAATGACCTCTAGAGCGGGTCAATAACCTCTATCTATAGAAGGTTAATGACCTCTGTAACGGGTCAATCACCTATAGAGGGTCAGTGACCTCTACAGCAGGTCAATGACCTCTATAGCGGGTCCATGTCCTCTATAGCTGGTCAATTACCTCCATCGGGTCAACTACCTCTATAGCGGGTCAGTGACCACTGTAGAGGGTCAAAGACCTCTAAATCGGGTTAATGACCTCTATAGCTAGTCAGTTACCTCCATAGCGGGTCAATGACCTTCTGTAGCGGGTCAATGACCTCTAGACGGGTCATTGACTTCTATAGAGGGTCAACGACCTCTATAGAGGGTCATTGACCTCTATGGCGGGTCAAAGACCTATACAGCCGGTCAGTGACCTCTATAGCCCCGGTGACCTCTATAACGGGTCATTGACCTCTGTATGGGTCAATGACCTCTGTAGCGGTTCAATGACCTCTTTAGTGGGTCAATGAACGCTTTAGCTCTTCAATAACTCTATAGCGGGTCAATGACCATTTTGAATGACCATTTTGAATGACCATTTGAATAACCATTTTGAACATAATGCATTGATATTTCCGGGCCCCACAAAATCATATTGCAGCATCGGGCCCTAGACAGTTGCCTAGTCTGCCTAAACCAACGTCCGGCTCTGAAAATAATTATAGAAAAGGGTTATTAACAACCTGAATTTCTAACGGGCGGTTCAAAGATAGAAATAGTATCATCAGTTCTATAGAAAGATAGAATGAATCTTCGATCAGCTTCTGTTGGTATGCAAGTGTCCAAACGAGCTGCAAATCTAAAACACATTTTATGGCTTAAAATATTTATTTTAAATACCAGTAATTAAATATTTAAATAAATATTTTGAGTATGGAAAATATAGGTTAAATAATGGCTACAAAATTGCAAATCTATCCTATATTATAAGCTACGAATAAAATCGATATATACTATAAAGGAATAGTCAGATTATAGTCTAAAAAATCTTCATTGCATCACCGAATGATTAATAAGCCTATTTTAAACTACTGTATAATAATTATTTTATAACATTATATCAATAAGATATATCAATAAGATAAATATATAGCAATAAGATAATCAATATATCAATATATATCAATATATCATATGTCAATATATCATATATCAATAAGATAAATGATAAGATCTTGCTTAAACAATATGATAAGATAAGATCTTATTTAAATTAATTTGTTAATATTATTGCACTATATTATAATTAAATAGGAATTAAATATAATAATTAAATACAATATTAAATTTCATTATCGCCTTGGATTCTACTTTTTTACATGAAATAAGCAGTTGCAGTTATTGCAACAAGTAGTATAAAAACCTGAGAATATTTGAATCATATCCTCGTCTGTCATAGGCCATAAACTTAACGAAGTCCCGCTCGGGGGCCTTGGGCAAGAGACGCAGGCAGTACCCGAGGGAGTCCTCCTCCGAACCGAACCCGTTGTAGGGAGGGATCTCGCGCTCCCGCTTCGTCCCGTCGCTGCAGGGGATCGACATCGGGGTGAAGTCGGCTGAAGGACACCAGAGAATTAAAGTTTGTGAACATGTGTAACATTTAATACTAAAACTTTAGTATTTCTAAAATCGATTTTCAAATTAGATTTAAGAAAGTAATGATAGAGAAGAATTTATTTATAATTTCTATTTAAAAAGGTTTAGGTAGCATTAATTTTTTAACGACAACATTATTTAGATGTATATATTATAAGTAATTTCTAAGTATAAGTCATAAGGCTTGATTAAATTTCTACATAAAAATACATATTTTGGAAAGTTCCGCTATGTAGCAAAAATAAAAAACTTATACAATCAATAAGATTGTATAAATTTAATAAGTTTCAACTTATGCAATCTTCTTTAAAAAATTATTTATTAATCAAACATAACTCTGTATTAAAAACTTGACTCTTTTCCCATACTTTATTAGTAGTGTATACTCACTAATGCCATACTTGACTTTGTAGTACTCCTGCGTAAAGCAATCGCAGTCGTAAAGTACCAGTTTTCGTCCCCAGGCGTTGACGACAGCACCGATAGCGAGATCCGTGTCGCGATAGAACTCCTGATGCACCTCACCCATCTATGCAAACACACAAAAAATCATGATCTTTTTATGAAATTCAAATAAATTTCTTTTATCATATTGACAAGATGTAGCAAGTTAGTTGATAATTAAAAATGGAAAGAGGTAAGCCTAAGTGTGGAATATTATTTGTTCGTTCATCTACCTATTTATTTTCATTTCATAACAATTACAAGCAAAAATAATCAAATCAAAAAATAATAGTACAATAATAATCAACTCCATTATAAAATGACTGGGTTAAAAATAACAGTAAACCCAAATATAAAATGACTCTGTAATAACAAAGGTTATAAAATGTAAGAATATTAACATATAGACATTCGACAATAAAAATGAACAATTTCTTCCAGCAGAAATAAAATAAATACAAAAAAATATAAGTTAATTTTTTTTCTTTGCATATATTTAACAACCCGACCCCCCCTGTCCTTTTCACAAACCTTAAGGGGGTCAAGTATCCACCTATGTCCATGTACTTGGCGCGAGGGCGGAGCTATGACGTTGAGCAGGGTCCTAGGCGCCACCTCCCCGTGACGTTTCATTGGCTCTACCATCTGATTGACATTTGGCATAAAATTTCATGTAAAAAATAAAATATCATGACCATAATTAGGTTTTATTTTATTTTACAGAAAAGAACAGATAATATTCCGTAACTTTTGATAATTTCTACTCTCGGCTCTTTATGGAAATTATCTATACAAAATATCAATCAAAATATTCATCACTTATCTTCTTCCAACTTTAGGAATCCGTTTTACACAATAACCCAAACAAAGCATCCCAGAAAATTCATCCATAAAGTTTAGTACCAGGTTATGACTTAAGCTATGATTTAGTTTAAGTCTACATTTAGGGTGAATTGCTGGGGATTTTTTTTTCAGTTAATCTATTCGGAACCATTTTATCAGTGTGCCCCTACCTTGGGTAGAAGAGCCCTATGAATAAACCAGGGTATCACATCACGTCCAGAATTGGGAGGAATCTTCTCAATTAATTCAATCGTGTCGTCAGAGAGATAGTAATGCAGAACAATGTAACGCTGGTCGCCAAACATCTCCTCACGGTCATCCCAGTAACCATAGAAACGCAACACGTGACGATCATGGTCCAGAAACTGACCCCTGGTGTCGACCTTGGCGTAGGGGCGCAGGGGATGACAGTACTCGGCCTCCTTTTTGATAGCAAACATAGAAAAGTAATGCATGTATATTAAAAGTAAGAGAAATAATGTTCAGAAAGAAAGAATAATACAGCAATTAATACAACAGTAATTTGCATTAGAAATGTAACAATGGATACTGAGAAATATAAATTCTATTTATCATCATCCAGTTAAATGGTTAGAATCATTTGTAGCTAAATGTTTAGGGTTGAGATTCAGGCGATGTGATATAAGAGCTGTGAAGCCTTATTTTATTGGCTAGCATGGTTCTTTATCAGCAATATGTGAAAATGTATTCAGTTAGCCAATTTAAAGCCTTATTTAAGCTGTTCTGATTTAAATATACACATTCTATTTACATATGCACATAATTTATGCAGTATTTTCAAAAGTATACATACAGATTTTCTGTTGTTAGTATACGCGTCGGCCGGTACTTGTATTGGTGGATTGACTCTGACTCCTAGCTTAGTGAGAAAGTTCCAAGTGAAGCAGTCACAGTTGACAATCTTATAGACTGTTGAGTAGATGTTCACCTCACAGCCAATGTTGAAATCTTCCAGGGTAAAAAACTGATCCTGATTTGGGAAGGGTCTGGGAATGCGATGTCGGCGGACTATAGTTCCTGAGTAAGAATTGCAAATAAGAATAATAACATCTATAGTAATAATAACATCGATATATCATACAATAACAAACATATAAAGGCTTAGAAAAAGCACATCTATATAAGAGTAAACAATAAAAAAAATTATAACAAACTAATTAGAGATGACATAAATCTTCACAAATTGTAGGAAAATTATAAGCAATAATTTTATGCAACAATTACGCCTTCAATAATTGCAGATCTATCATTTTTATCCGATATTTATTCATTATATTTATAAATTGCTTAACAAAATTTAAATGTTATCATAATAGTGATAAATAATTATTTAATTATAATTATTATTATCTACAGTAATTTCGTTATTTTTTTGATTATATTTCTACCCTGACAGAGTCCAGAGTTTCCAATGCGAGGTTCAACAATTTGAATCGAGTCGTCTTCGAGATAGAAATAGATCTTGACTTTACGAACAACGAACTGTTCGAGTCTCGACTCTACGACATCTTGTTGGAAATAAGCGTCGAATGAGAGAGCCTATTTCAAATACAAATATTTCAATCTAAACTTTTCAAATTTAACTTCAATCAAATAACAATTATATACATATTAATCAGTTCTTTATCTAAAAGTACACTAAAAGTACAGTAGTTTTCTTTGATAGCTATGTAATATATCTGTACATGATACACAGCAACTACAGCAACCATGATTTCGGGACTGATATCCTGGTTAAATGGTTTCCTCTCTCAGTTGTTGGTGGAAATTGTCCTCACTATTTGGGTGGAGCATGTGTGGCCTTTCCTGATACTGATAAACGTCTGCGACATCGTCCCTCGACGGTTAAGCAGACGTTAAAGTTTATTGATAACTAACCTGTTTGTCAAAAGCGACCCAGGTAGGGAGGTTTGAGGCCGTATCGGTCCCCCGAGGGATGTAGCTGTGCTGGGGCTTCTGCTTCTGCCAGGCCAGCCTCTCGCCGCCGATGCCCGGCTTCTCCTCCCCGACCAACTGAAACACCCCTCCAGGCGGCTTGTCGAAATGATGCGACTTGTGAAATTTGGTCTTACCAAGCTGTCATTGAAACACATTCAGAGTAACATCTTTTATAATTTTTACAACTTTATTTATTATTATTATAATTAATTCGTGTGCCGAAATAAAATGATAATTGAAATTTGAATAGAAAATAGAAGGTACGATTTCAAGCTTATAAAGGGAAAAATTGTAATTTATAAATAGATTAGTTTAAAGTAGGCCCCAGAGTTATTATATTAGCCTAGTATCGTATAAAACCATACCATATATTTAAAAATTTTGTATCCTGTTTTAATATACCCCC
>JAQIXG010004517.1:0-12797 GCA_034700105.1 Oconnorella tubifera
ATTTGTATGAGATAACAAATTTATATTAAGTAGTTTTATTTTCAATAGTAGAGAGTATTAAATGATATCAATGATGGGTTAATTAAAGACAAATTTCGATTTATTATATAAACTTGTACATTAGTGATATTATCTCATCGAGCATCTATGGTATTGTCGTATAAAGTCTATTATATTTCATATTTTGATTTATTTGATTATAATAATAATATTACAATTATTAATGAAATTACTTACGGCAGATAGATATTAAATTTTTTGATTCATTTCATTACTTTACCATTTTCAATCAGTGAATACTAAAATAATTTTTTAATCGTAACATTTATTATATAAGATTTTTAATATTGAATATTATGTAGTCTATCTATAGAGTGGCATACATAACGGGGGAGGTGTTTGCGGATGTTATAATTATTTATCCATAGGATGTAAAATTATCATTATTACTATAAATGCTTTTTCAGTCTTTGATAAGTTTAGTAGAAATTTCCGACATCGCGATGATGGAGTGAAAATTCATATAATATAGAGATGAAGAAATAAAAATTGAGTGATACTCTAAGTACTTCTTTTTGAAGGACTCCCTTGTAGTAAATTATCTTTTCCGTTGTACCGATAAGTAGGTAGTAGAGACCAATTACTCTTCATTTAATGATCACAATATCATATCGTGTTTAATTCACAAACAACTAACGTGTGAGATCTGTTTATATAAGGTGCAAATGGTCCATATGAAGCAATATAATTCATTAGAATTTTGTTTAAAATTTATTAAACCTGTAATCAAAATATTAAGGAAGGAACACCGGAGTGCGACAGAAACATATATTATCACTACGTCCATGACATTATATTACAGCATAAAATTAAATTTATGAAGACAATTCCAGATCCCAGAGTCTATAAATAACAATTACTTAAGTTTTAAAGAAAAAAATCCCCGGAAAAACGGGTAAGCCAAGTGACAGTTATCGTGCTGGCCCCCCTCAAAATATTATTACAGAACTGTAACAACTAAATTTGGTAATTAGTTGATCACAAGTTTTCTTTAAGAACATTTTCTAAAATTGAATAATTATAATTTGAAAACCATTTAACGATGTAATATGAAATATTTGTCAAAATAATTTGCTTTCAAATATTTTATACATATTTGATATGAAACTAAGAGGTTTGATATCTTGTATTTATTTCTGTTTTACCTCCATGTATATTTAACTACATTTTATTCAAATATAGGCCTACACTCATGTGTAGAATGAATCTAGATCTACTGGCCCGAACTAATAAAATAAAGGGAAGCCATAATGCAGATGAACATTGATATAACTGAGAACTGAATCATCTCTACACCACCACCAGACACATTGCAGAGGTCTGTCTTGCAGTTACAGCTAGTTACAAATGCAACTGTAGTACATCCATCTCTCGCTGTCACTCCACAAAATCGGACTGAAGTCTTTTCTCCTGCATTTCAATAACGAAATTATCACAGAACAAATAATTATATCTTTGACACTTGTGTTTTCTTAAAATATAAATATATTGGATTATCATCAAAATTGTTATGAATATAATGATCATTTTAAGTGTCATATTTATAAAAAAAAGCTAAAGTAGTGAGATAGAGTAAGATTATATTTATTTGTTTTATTTCACTGTATTTGTTTAAGTAATAACACAGTAAAATTAAAATGACGGCATTACATTAATTGCTGTATTAAACTTACCGAATAAGTCTGTTGTCACAACGGCGCAAGTGCCTGTTGCATCACCGCAGTCAACGATATCAGCTGGATTTACAGTGTAGGGATCATTGCATGGATCACACACGTAGCAATTAATGGCCTGAACAGAATTAAATTGTGCCATGAACACAAACACCAAAACGACTGAGATCCACAACATTTTGACCGCTGGCATTCTATAATATAATATTTTGTTCATTTTTAGTACTGAACAAAAACAGCGAAATATAAACTTTTGACTCTTTGCATAAGAGACCATGCAAGTCACCAAAGAAATAAGGGTTTCGGGTGTAACGCGGGAATGCGGATATGAATGTGGTGAAAAGCGGAAGTGTGTTGCGGGAAATTTCCCTAACAATAACCCTAAAATTAACCCTAACCTTAAAAAAGTATATTTTAATATGTTTGTATATATATTTTATAATATATTTTATATAATGTATTTGTATAAAATAATATTTGTAATTTCCCGCAACACACTCCCTCTTTTCACCGCATTCATTCCCGCAGTCCCGCATTCCCGCGTTTCACCCGTAACCAAGAAATAAATATCTTCTTATTAAAATATAGACGATGAATTTAGAATGCGTTTTGCATTAAACAAAATTATGAAGCGTTGTTAAAATGAATAATTGTTAGTGTTTAACTTTAATATATATGTTTGTCATTTCAAATAAATGTAGATCAACAATTATATTAACATTTTAAAGTAATTTGATACCAAAATAGAGAGCACCTTTTTTAACAAGGTTTAATTCTTAGTGATATTCAAAATCTGGAGAACCTTAAATTGATATATTAACAGATAATATATATAAAGGTCATGGAGTGAAAAGAAATTATTTTCATTTAATATTCTTTTCACCCCCTAAAAATTAAGTGACGACCTTCTTTGATATTTTGTTCAATATCTCAATTTTCTTTCAACAGATCGTCTACATATTACAAATGATTTTTGTTTGCAAATCCAAATATACCGTCTCAATAATGACAATCGCATGTATTAGGCACTCTTTAGTAAGACGCTTAATTTATTGGTGACTTTATTGGCCTTGTGTTAATGACGATTAACACATGTGACTAAATCTTTTGAAGTAGAATTTAGAAACACTTTTTATTCCATGCTCCAGCGTTTACTAAGCTAACACCAACCCTAGCCAAATCCATTAATTCTAATTAAAAATTTTGCATTAGGTTTTATTTTTTGAAAATTTTATTAAATTTTGCTTTATGTATTGACGGAAATTTAATATTTCAATGTAACTAACAATTTACTGAATTTACTGATTTACTTTTACCTAACCATTTGATTGACTAATTTTATAATTATTTATTTTAATTTTAGTTCTTTAGTGTATACTTACATTTGAGTTCCTCCTGAGATATTTTCTCCAGTCTCTATGCTAAATGAAATGCTGAAATTAAATTACTTTGACGTTTTAAGCTTGATGACTTAAATCTAAGAAACTTTTGTCAACGCAGTAGTCAGCAAAAGTTTATATACTCTTCATTTGGCAGTTTTCTATTATTATGACTTGAGTCACTTGACGAAAAATGGATACAATAAACAATTAAGGTCTCCTGATTAAAATTTAAACATGAATGTAAACGATAGTAATGCGATTACAGTTAATAATTCATTTTTTAATGGCTGTTATAAATTGACTTGTAAGTATTATTTATTGTCTGTGAATCTATTATCAGCTACTTTCTTGTTTGCACGGCAGCGGAGTCAAGGGTCAGGGATGGTGGGGATTTGACAGGAAATGGAGCAAGTGCTCTTGACCTTTGGTTGGGTACACCTTGTGCTTCACATAAATAATGAAAAAATCCAGATTTATCTAAAATCTGCTAATAAGTAAGAAATAAAAGTATAAATTTGATATAAGTGTGTGCTAGCATCATTCATATCTATTACATTATAAATTACACCCGTAAATGATGTCATTTCTAATTTACTACTGTATTATCGATTTAAAGTTTGAAGATACGCTTATTTCGAAATTAAAGTCAATTTCAACGTAATTATATTACAACATTTACATAAGAATGTATTAAATTCTAAAGTAAACCGTGTACTTTATGTTGTTTAAAAGATATTTTATAATATTTGAGGGCAAATAAATTATCGGAACTAAATTGAATCATTTCCGTCATTTTATACTTTAATTTGCTCAAAGAAAAACTAATATATTATTACTCCATATTATTACAATAATTAATAATACAGTGTCATCGTCATGGGTGGATGAGTTTTAGTGGAATACAAAATAACACAAAATGTTGTGACAATAAATTTTATTATTTTTAACATTTTACCTGCATTGTAACAAATTCAATCGTTTTAACAATACATTATTTCTGAATGATTAACTATTATTGTTATAACAATATTGAATTAACATGGTATGTAAGAATTATTATAAAATAACCGAAATACATTCTGAGATCAGTACTATATGATAGTTAATTATAAATATTATGCATTTTGGCTGATCTTGTCGGTTTAGAAGATGAAAATTGAGAGAAGAATAGAAAACAGGAAAGTCATTGGCCCCTTTTGAGCAAATTGCCTTAAAGCGGAGTTGCAGAAATCAGTGTTACAGTAACACGTACTAGTTATTATATCATTTCCGTGTGCTACAGTGCATGCTGTTGAAGCTGGAGGTACACCGCAGTCTTTCGTGATAGTCGGAGACCCTGCACATTTATGTAAAAACATTGCATGAAAATATTAACAGAAAAAAGTTTTAAAAGTACATGCGAGGCTTTTGTACTTCTATAGAAAGAAACCTTATATATTGACGCTATCTTTTTATGCCTGTCTGTTCTTCTGTTTCTCTCTTCGTTTGTTTGTCGGCATATAACATAATTTATAAAAGTAATTGTATTATAAGACCCACTAATTAAGTTATAAATCTCGCAGTAAGAGATATCTTATGAAATACAGGCCTGTATATAAATATGATGTAGGCCAAATATTAAGTGAATTGGTTATGCAACTTTATACGTGTAATTTTAGTTCACTATAAAAATGAATTTTAACTTCTACTTTCAAATTTTCTATGACTTGTCTATTTATTATTATTGAATTGTTAATTATCATTTAATTATCATTGTAAGGTGTATCATACGCTAGCTTAAATAACGCTTGTTTAAGTGTCCACTGCAATGGCTTATAATAATAATACTTTACAAATATTTACATATTTCATAAGTTTCATGTCCATTTATCACCAAGTAAGTTTAATAAAATTTTAAAACAAATCTACGAAACAAGCATTCTGAATAAATCACGTAACTGAATATGTCAATTATATCATAATATGAAAATATTTCCGTTTAATGAATTAAAATTGACAAAACGCTATCAATTTATACAATACATAAAGCAACTATAAGGAACAAAAATATTATACTGCAGTATATCACAGAAATGACCAAATTAGGAGATCAAGTCCATAGCATCCAGATCAGACATGGAAGCACCATGCACTAGGCCATATTTGATGGCATGCCTAGCTTATTCGATATACTACCAAACGTAAAAGGTAATAGATCAATTATACAAACCTACACCATAGACAGTAACTGTCACGCAGGAATTAATATTTATAGTACACGATATATTTGGACTGCCAGTGAAAGGATTCGTGCATTGACCAACACTGCAAGTAAAACATTGAATTCCTTGAACTGCAGCTAGCTGACAGATTGAGATCAGGATGAGCCAGATGAGAATATCACATTTCTTCGTTGGTAGCATTCTATAAAAGCATTTTCAAATAATAAAGCATTTGACACGCAGATGTGTATATGAACGGTTACTTATATTATTAGGTTTAACTAAGTTAACAGTACTTTCGTAGAGAAAAGATGCAGTAGCTTTAAAAATATATATTTACACTTTTTTAATTAAATTAAATTCAAGACGGAAACCAATTAGAATGCGCCTATACATTTTGTTTCACTTGGCACATGCCGAAAAGTGCTACGTGTTCCGCAAGTGATATTACTTGATTCGTACCTCGTGCCTTGTATCTCTTTAAACTATGCATAATATAAGGTCATCCAAGCAGCTTGCCCCTCTTTCAAAACTTCGCTGATCATGCGGCATTCAGAACAAAGCATACTGAGAACTAAACGTGCGACATGCGGCACTTGACACGAGGCATCCAAAATGGGGAATTTAGCTCAGATACGACATGCAACCGGCAACATTAGCATGCATCTTCTCATGCATAGATGCATGCTTCTCATAAGGATCGCGTCAAGACACATACCGCGGCATATGAGTGCACTTGTGTGCATTACAAGGCATTTATCTGGATCTCGCAAAGAGGAACGTGCTACTCATGTGTAGCGCGGCTTGTAATAGTGACAAAATCGATGAAAAGCAATATACAGTTTTTAGCCGATTAAATTAGTTATTAACACAATCCTTAACATGTTCCGAATATTACTGCATACTCCGTCGATTTCAAAAGTGTGTTCAAATGCTCTGTTATCGTTAGCAATAAGCCATTTTGTAAAAATACTTATTTAACATACTGCATACTACATTTCTCAACATGATTTTATTTGTTGCAACTAGAAAGAAAATTAATTAAATTCTCAATAAATTGCTGTATAACAGAAATATATTATTGGATTACCTGATTTTTCCTCAACGATTGCAAAGCAATAATGTCAGTTCTTGAATCATTTGCAAACTATTTGTTTCAAAAAACTAAAAATATTACAAATAAAGATCAGCAGTAGGACAAAAATTGATTATTTGATTTGTTGTTTTTATCAATCGATAGGCAAGCGTTGCATTTCATTGAAATGTAACTCTTTGAGTTGATTGATTGGTAACTATGCCACAGCATGCATGATATGCTATGACATGACTTCCTTGCTTGCGTTCTACAAACACGATGGTTGGACGTTATTTTAATTTTATTTATGGGGAAGAAGCAACATTTCCCTAAAACTAAATGATAACCTTTTAAAGTGGTGATGTCTTTGAACAGTCTTTCATTTTTACAATGCTGACCAGTGACCACTGTATACAACACACCATACTACGACACTTCTTTTGTAACTCTTCTAAAATGCTTCACAAATGTCTGCCTATATCTTTTTTCATGGAAGAATGGCATCTTGCTAATATGAAAAAGTAGCATACATAATTTTTAACCTAATAGCGCCAGTATTTTGTCCATATTTAAAATGAGTAAATTTGTCTAATATCCAATATCGACAGATTTTTTAATCTCTTATTATATTTCTGCTATAAATATAATAAGAGATACACTGCAATATTTACATTATTTATATTTATGTTATAAGTAAATATAAGCAATGTTTTGTAGATATAATAAAACATCTTACTATATGTATGTTATAATAGAGATATTGTTATAAAAATAATAATGGCTTATTGACATTGTGATATTTATGTTAAATATTAACTAATTATTTCTGCAATTATTTAACAATATTAACATATTCTTATTTTTAATAATTTATTACTAAGGGGGTACACCACTGATTTATCGCGGGCTCGTAGCATTAAACTATTTCAACTCAGTGAACAAACATCAACAATCTCTATTTAGAAATTATTACTTATTATTGACTTACAAAAAGTCAATAGGTAAATAATTACATGAGATTCTAAAGACGACTGCAAATAACACTCCACATAGAACATCTTTTATTTCAAGTAATTTATGTCATTTATTGCAATTTTTATTTGAATTACAGCTTGTAACAAAAGGCAATGTGCTGATGATATTTTGGTATAGTTCGATTAAAAACACTATTTGTAGCTTCCCTTGAAATACGTAAGATATTTATTGGGACTACAGAGCCCACCAAAGATTTTTTGGTTACTTCTATCCGTTCAGACACTCTCTGCGCAGCCCGTCAAGAAAATCGCTTCCTGATCAGCAGTCCACATTTAAAAACACTTCAGGAAAATTTCCTTTTGATCTGTTGAATATGATTATAATTAATCGTAGTATCTGCCGAATAAATTCTAAATTTTTAGATACTTGTTACCTAAGACTAAAACATGATGAAGGAGTCTTTGGTCCTTAACGTATAAGTTCTTTGCTCTGGACTCGATGTCGGCAACATCAAGTACTTATACTTTAAGGCCAAGACCAATATTGAAATATTGAAGTTATGGCCATGGCCATAGCCAAATGTTTAATGCCAAGATTAAGACCAAGTATTTTTGATCAAGGTCAAGACCAAGATCATTTTTTGCAAAAAAAGTACGTTTTTAATAATAGTCTTTTTCGATACAAAGTTTACTGATAAATTTATATAGTACTGTAATGACAAATTGTAGTTTTAAGATTTTTACAATTTATATTACAAAAAAGCATATATATTTAAATTAAGTTATAAGTCTATAATTAATTAGTTATAATAGGCTGTAAAGTTAATATTATTCAGAATAATCTAATAATCGGTGAGGTTAAGGTTACGTGTAACGTTTGGATTATCTGTGTTATAAGGACGATGTCGAAGACGTAGCAAAAATATTGATTTCTTCCGGATTCGATCCTTGACCTAAAGATTTAGAATACCGCACTCTAACCACTTCTGTAATGGGCTTTGACATAATACATACCAACTATCGACGCTAAAAATTAATGAACTTAAAACAGATTATTAAATTGATCACAATATATTCATAAATGCGTAAATCTGCGTCTATCTGTCTGTCTTCAAAAAAATATAAATTATTTCGTGTGTCGTTTTACTTGTCAAATAAAAGTTGAACAAAGATATCAAGGAAAATGACTTTTCTAAGGCCAAGACCAAAGTCAGGCACTTAGCGTTGGAGGTCATGACCAGGATCAACACCACAGCCTCACGAGGCGAAGGAAACGGCCAAAACCTTAAAAAATGTCCTCAAATATAATCGAGCAAAAGATCATATCCTAGATGACAATAAGTCTCTATTTTTATTGCTGTTAATAATTTAATATTAGGTTATTTGAGATGACCATCTGATATTAATCAATTTTATATTAATTGAAATCAACTAATGATATTAAATGATGGATTATATAAGTAAAGTTTTCGATTTGTTATATAAACTTGCTATGTGCATTAGCGACATTGTCTCAAAGATGCTCTTATAACGACACTGTTGCATAGTATATTTTATATTCCTATTCATTTGATTACAATAATAATTATTAATGAATTAATTAAAGACAAAAGATATTAAATTGCTGGACTCATTTAATAGTAATGCGAATTTAATCAGTGAATAATGCAGTTATTTTTTAATTGTTATAGCAATAATTAAGGTTTATTATATTCAATAATATGTAGTCTAGGCATAGGCCTATAGTAAGTACCTGGGGGTGCGTGTGTTTGTGGATGTTATAATTTCTTACTGCCTCGTTTTTAGTGTTAAAGATTTTTCACTAAACTGAGGCATAAGTTTAGTGTAATATCTCTCCTTGTTACAATTTGACAAAATTGAGTAATATGAACTCACTCAATTTTACTAAAATCATCGATACGATACTCTACCGATAGATACACAGACAAAACGGTCCCGATTATATTAACCCGACAAACCGGCCCCGTGAAATTATTTAATAACTATAACCCTAACTAACCAAAAATTTGACTATAACCCTAGCAATGACTTTAATTTCAATCCTATCTCTAACTCAAATAATAATCCCAACCCTAAGAATTAGAAGTCGGGGCCGTTTTGACGGGTCACTGACCGATAGATAGTAGAGACCAATAATTCTTTATTTAATGTTCACAGTATTGGGTTTACTTCAGAAACAACTAGCATATGAGATCTGTTAAGTAAAGTCAAAGTCATATGAAGCTAAGATGCAAAGAGAGTGTATGAGATTTTATATACTGTCTCGTATTTTTTCCAGTTTTACCTCATTTATATTTAACTAAAGTTTATTCAATCTACTCATATGAATCTGGTTTAGATCTACAGGCCCGATCTGACAACATAAAGGGAGGCCAGAATGCAGATAAACATTGACATCACTGAAAACTCAATCATAGCCACACCACTCCCGCCACCGCCGCCGCCAGAAACATTGCAGAGCTCTCCTTTGCAGTTACAAGTAGTTAATGATGCAATTGTAGTGCATCCATCAACTGCTGATGAAAGTCCACAAGATCGGATTGTAGACTTAGATCCTGCAATTCAATAACAAGTTTAACATAAGTCTTTGTTAATGGTGTTTTTTTCAATTATAAATAAATGTTGATAATATCATTTTTAAACGTCTTACATAATTATTAAATATTTAAAATTTATTGTTAAAATAGCGAGATATAATAAGATTATAGCTATTTCTTATTTTTTTATATTTATCGTTATAAATATAAACTTATGAAAATTCATTTAATGTTTTGATAAATTAATGAATGCTATAATTGCATAATTATAATTTAACATTGTAAGTATGCCCATGTATATCTATAACAAATGTTATGTCGACATTTATGCAGCTGACACTTTCTCATTTATACTGTTTATTCTTAATATTCTAATTGTAAATATTTGAACAATTAGAGGAAAGTACTCTGTGTACGTTTTTAAATTTCATCACGTTTATTCGAATGGTAACACAGTAAAAATCAAACACGGAATTGCATAAATCATTTAATTTACCGAAGATATCTGTAGTCACAGTTGAGCAAGTGTTTGTTCCAGTTCCGCAGTCAACGATATCATCTGGATTTCCACGGTAGGGATCATTGCACGAACAAGTGTAGCATTTAATAGCCTCTGCGGGATTAAATTGTGCCACTGACACAAACACTAAAACGACTGAGATCCACTTCATGACGAAAGCTAATATTCTAAAATGTAAACAAACTTTCATTTTCATTACTGCACAAAACAAACTTTTTATTTTGTGAAGTAATCGCCTGTTTACGGACTGATTTTACAAACTGATTTATCTGGATTTTCTCTCTCAGTTGATGGTTTGTTCTCACTGCTTGGGTGGAGCGTGTGTGCTTTTTCTTGATACTGAGGGACGCCTGCGACATCGTCCCTCAACGGTTAAACAGACGTTAAACTTTTATTGATGTTACTGATTGATCGTCAAGTTTGTTTATTCAATTAACCATAATGTGAATCAAGCATAAATCTAAGCAGATATTAAAAAAGACATTAAATTTGTGGTCCAGAACACATGGGTTATAGCTGTATCAGGTAATTCAACGATTTGCTGCCCCACCCCGCCCCCCTCCAGTTTAATGCCGGCAATCATTTTTCTGTACTAAAGGGTTGAGTCAACCGCGGGAATTAATTGCAATTGAGAAAAGATAAACTCCTGACTTTGACTTAATAGACTGTGCAAGCTACCACAAGATATATTTTCTTCTTGTTTAATTATAGAAATCATTTTAATATGCATTTTGCATTGAAAAACAACTTTTAAAAAGAGAAGACTGTAAAATAACGTTTACCAATTTTATAATCACATTTTGTTGCGTGCTTATTCTGAGTATACTAGCGGCGGACTGATAAACCTTTAGGTTCTCAAGTTTGAATAAACTAGCTACGACCCGGGCCCCACCGTTAATTCAGCTAAAACCAATCCTAACCAAATTTCATGAATCCTAATTTCAAATTTTAGTTAAAGTATTAGACGGTAATTTATTCTTGCGATGTAATTAACAAATCTTAATTTTACTTTTAATAAACTTTTTAATATAAATTAACTTTTTAATAAAAGTATCTGCCCAAATATCTAAATATACTTAGTTACTTTTACTTTACATTTGTAATGACTTAATTGTTTTTTAATTATTTATACTAATTTTAGTTCGTTAGTGCATAATATGCGTACTTACATCAATTTTTATCTTGAAACTTGTTATAAATGATGTAGATAAATGAAATTCTGTAATTAAATCACTTCGACTTTTTAACTCTGCGGAACTAAATCTAAGAATTGTCTGCAAGACCTTGCAATTCAACAAGGTTTAAATACTCTACGTTTGACAGTTTTGGATTATTATGACTTGACAACAAATAATGTAAATAATTGTAACGGAATTTTAGTTATTGACTTTAATATTAATGGATGCTAAGTTGAGTGTAAAGTATCATAGACTCTGCATAATTTGATTAACTGTTATTTTATTCATGCCACGAGCAACAAAACCATAATTAAGGGAAGGGACAGAGGGTGGCATCATGATTTTTTTCTGATTTTCCATTGAGTATATCTATTTCTTCACACAAATAGGATAATACCCAGAACTATCTCGATTGTACTAAACAATAGTTAATACTGTCATTCTAGATTGGTGACCAGAAATTTACTAAGCCGGTGATGGGAGATTAAATAAGTGTCATCACCTCAATTTTTGGAGAAACTTCAAAAAATGAAGTAATTACCTTTATCGGGGGAATGGGGCTTTACCACTTAAACTCACACCTTCAACATTGCAAAAACGTGTTTTACTTCCAAAGGGGGCGTTATCCCCCACAACCCATCGCCGCAGATTGCTGCTTTTTATATAAATAAGAAAGAATATATAAGTGTGTGCCTAAATCAATAGATATTTCTTGTATTATATAATTCATTTGAATATGAAATTCTTATTAATTTTATGTTATTGACATAACCGTGAAATAAAATATTAGTATAGGCTATGCTTACATCTAAACCTATCTTGTATCGCGTAATACATCTAAATATATCTGAATATTATCCATCTTGATTTGCTGTTTAAAAGTATAAATTAAAATACATAAGTATGTGTCGACATCTAAAAATATCTATTATATTATATATATTACTTCTGTCAATAATGTTCTTCTTAATTTACTACTGTACATTATTACATTATTATATTTTATTAAATAATTTGTAAGTTAATTACGGATAATATGAAAAATTGCTTAAAGTAGTATTTAATTTAATAAAGGTTCTGTCGCGCCGCCCGTTTCTACTCTTTTAATTCTAACAGTCGTTTTTGGCCGAGTTGACTTGCTGAATAGGATGGCAGGGTTTAGCAACAATAATGTTT
>JAQIXG010004518.1:0-12793 GCA_034700105.1 Oconnorella tubifera
ATTTTCTTTTATTATTCTGGAAATAGACGTTTGACTAAGTCTCTTTCTCTCATCAGCAACATCAGAGTCTTCGTGAATGACAGCTGATTGCGTATTGTCATCTGGAGAGATATGCTGGATTGAAAATAATATGCAGCTAACTAAAGTTATGCTGTAATTAAAGTTATTAAATAGACTACAATAAAATAATATATTAATAAATATACCATTTGTAAACCCTTCATAATTGAGTAAAATGAATATTAATAGAGATTTATTATTTTCACAGTGGTCTGTTTACATTATTTTGTTTACAATCGGCTTTAATTAGTGCATTCCATCACACTAGTTACAAGTAGGTTACTAATTTATAGATACAGATAAATTAATTACTATTTATTACTTTTGTTAATTTTCTATACTCATGTATTTTGATGATATAACTATGTACTGTACTGTATATAAATGAGTTTTAACCTGATTACGATTAGATGATTCTGTACAGTAGGAAAGTCTCTCAGAAACCTTAAACTCAATCAGAAACACAAGGAAAAAGTAAAAGAATCCTTGAATTGCAAGAAACATTAACATCCTACCAATACCACCAGGTGCAAATGCCAAGTAATTTTCAACGAAGAAAATGCAATCTTTAGTACAATAATCTAAAGAAAAAAAAGCTAAAGATACAGTAGCTGCTGAAATCTTAGTTTATCCCGGACATATTAAATAGTACTGTGATTGCATATTATAGGTTTAACACATTCTGTTATTAGCAAGCCTTTAACATGATGAGAGAATACAGGATAAGCATAGAGTATTTGAACAAACAGATGTTTGATTATAAACAGATTACTTCTAAGATAGTTTTTCATAAAATGCTTAGGTGTGAAATTTTTAGCATATACTAATTTATTCAATCAATACATATTATATAAATAAAAATCAAAACAAATTTTAAAATGTCAGGTTTTAAACATTAAGACGAATTTTAATATGGTTACCTTTGCAACATGGCATATCCCAGTGATTCATTTTACATTGTGTTACCGTATCATTGCTATTACACAAAGCCAGAAATTGAAAATTTGAATAGAAATCAAAAACACCTTGGCCCAAGCAAAAGTTTGGCAGAACAACCATAAAAATCCATGTAAGAACTGTAGAAATATTTTCAGTACCAAGTGATGGAATTGAAAGTATCAACACAACTAGAATTGTTCCGATACCTATAATATAGCAGTATCACAATATTGATTTCAATATAACAATATTGAAATCAATATTGTTATATAAAAATAAATAAATCATTATAAAAGTTCACACTTTTTACAACTAATGTTCACAACTAAATAGTTGTAGTCTTCTTAAAAATTGTACCGAATGGTTGAATTAATGATAAAATTTGAAATTTGAAATTAAATTCAATGTCTCAGAAATAAGAAAGTTATGATTTTTTATTATTGCAATCTTATTGCGATAATACCTGATAATATGTTGAAAATTGTCAACCAAATAAAACCAGTGGCAGGTACATTGAAGAGAAACGACAGCAAGTACATAAATGGCAACATTCCAACACCAAACATCACAAAGAGCAGAAAAATCTGACCCCATCTATCATCCCCAAGAAACGGTTCGATTTTAAAGCAATAAAAAATTATCATAATTCCAATACAAGGGATAATGTAGTTAATATAATCCCAGACAAAAGTTGCAAACCAGAATGTAAAACAATGGACACCACTGACAAACTGAGAATGCTTCGATTTTACTGATCTTTCTTTGATGAGAAATAATGAAAAACTACTTGACAGAAATGACATGCCAAAAAGAACAAAAAAAGCAATGGTAAATGGTTCAAAACTCTGATTTTCTTGGTCATTGATTTTCTCTGATATCGTTCTCGGCATTGGATGATTTATAGTTGTAATATTAACATCAGAACGTGACGTGAGGTATCTAAACAGTGTATTATCAAATGCATTCAATGACGTTGCAATAGCGTGATATGCCTGATTATTAAAATAAGCTATCGCATTGGCAAGTGAAGTTTCTTGTTGAAGGTCCAAGGCAACAATGTAACGACTATTATATTTTACAATACCTTCATCAGCAACATCCAGCAAATACTGATCCATATCAGGACTGCTATTATATTTTGTTATATTATTGATATATTCTGACCTGAAGGTTGGAAATATTTTAAATTCATCTTTATAAGACTGTCCTAGTTCGAACGATATCGAAGATGGTTCTGAAGCTGAACTATATCCTATAATCAAATCAGTAAATTTGGCTAAATTTAAAACATACGGAACTGAATCTTCCGATTTTGGTAATGTTCTGATTATGATTAGTGAAATAATAACAAATGCAAGTGGAATGAGAATCTGTGATAAGCTCAGTATCCAGTTACGTGCTGTATGTAAGGCTCGCTTTATAAACATGCCATAGAACTGCTGCACACACAATGTTATTCCGCTGTTTAGCTTATAATCTTTACTAACTGAAACAAAAATAAAATTTCAGAAAGTCATTCTTGCACAATATATATGGTAAACTTTCAAATCATCAACATTGTCATGGAATTTTATTGTAATTTTTATAAATATCAAGTGAACAATATAAATGAACTTTTATTTACCGAAAAAGCGGCAGTTAGATAATACATTATTATGTACAATAATTAATAGCATATTCATACATGCGTTTTTTAACAGCTCAGTTTGACATTTTTTTCAACACAGTCAAATTTTGTATTGATATTTGTACCTATTAAATAAATAAAAACAATTATCGTAAATATAAAACATAAATATAAAATTATATTAGAGTTCAATTTACCAATTTCAGATGGGACGTGATCATTTTGATGCCTGATAGGTGGATTATTAGTTTTTACTTCCTCACTGATAAAGAAACTAGCCGATGAAGCAGTCCCTGAGGTGCGATTGTATTGAGGCATTCTGAATTGATTAGAATTTACATTATTCGGTTGTATTTGAGTACCAAAAGTGGTGTTACTTTTTAAAATAATTGATTTGGTTTTTTGTTGCATAATTTCGAATGTGTTGACAATATTTCCATTTGATGTTTCACCATGAATTGGTGCTAAATCGGAATCGTTTGGTGTTTCAGTGGCTTCTCCTACTCTGCAAAAAATAAACTTTACATTAAAAACCATTAATTGTTGTGAAAGCTACCACATATCATTGGTATTAATGCAGATTGAAACCCTAGCGTTAATAATAAATTGAATATTTCAAGTTTATGATTGCAAAATTTTATATATGTCATTTATTTCGAATCTGATATAATTGATTGTAACATAATTTTAGTACTTCAGGCTTTAACTTTGCTCAGTAAGAAAAGTGATTTGATACTTTAAAAATACTTCTTCCATAGTCGTCACAGAAGCTCCATAACTTGCGATTTTCAGATGACTTTTGTCTTTGTCAAGGGCTGTGAATAATTCTTCAAAATGTGCTTTACTTTCTTGAGGTAGTACATAAGACAGTTCAGCGCTGACATCACTTTCAAGTTGAGCTCCAGGAACGTGTGTGTTAACAAGTTTTGTGATAATATTAGTATGACAATCAGGTTCTTTCACGATTACCATGTGATAACCCGCTCCTACAATGTATCATAAATATGTAGCTATAACGCTCTAAATTATACACCAGCAAGTAGTATGTTTTCAATTATATTTTCTAATGATCTCTGTTGTAGTTTAGTATCATACTACAATTTCTGTTTGTTACTATCAATATTACAAATTAATCTACCAAAAACTAATTATGTACTGCTAAATTATTCAAATATTTCAGTACTATTAACAAATGCAAATGTTTGCATTCATAAATAGTACTAGATTCATCAAAATATAAATACAAAATATAAAGCTCTATAGTTTATAACAAATTCTAGATATATCTTACCGTATTTTTTTTTGAGAAACAGAGAAGATCCACAGCATTGCACAACTCCATTAGCCATAATAGCAATCCTATCTCCAAGTAGATCTGCTTCGTCCATAAAATGTGTAGAGAGAACCATTGTACGATTGGCTCGATGTCTTTGTAAGAGATCCCATATCTGACGACGAGCATTAGGATCCATGCCTGATGTTGGCTCATCCAATATTACAATCTGTATATAAAAATAAGTAAAATATACAAAATATAATTTCATATACAAATTTAATATGACTTGATTAACCACCGACATTTTCATTCTAGCCTATCATCATTGTTGTTTTTGGCTAACTTTATGCTAAAGAATAAATGTATGCATGTTAATTGATTTCTTAAAAAAGTATATACTGTTTTGTATTATAACAAAATAGATTGTTTGGGTTACCTTAGAATTAGCCGTAAGAGCAATTCCAACAGAAAGTTTTCGTTTCATTCCACCAGATAAAGTACTAGACAGTGCATATCTCTTAGGCCCAAGACCAGTATCTTCTATCATCCTATTGACTTCCTCGTGTACTTCTTTTTTTGAAAAACCTTTTAACTAGATGATACAGTAAAACAATGAAAAATGCAAGTTACAGTATGAGTTAAATGTTTATTATTTAATGACAATGCTTCCACTGACAATTAAACATTTAATATTTCAGAGAAAAAAATGAGACAAGATAAAAAAATTAATAAAAAACATTATATTATTAAAGTTTATTTATAAAGATCAAAAAATATTTCATGAAATGGAGCAAAGAACATTTTTTATTTATTCAATGATCGCTGAATAATTATACCTTGGTAAAGAATAAGAGATGTTCTTCAACAGTGAGTGTATCAAAGAGAACATTGTGTTGTGGACAAAGACCAAGACTGCTACGAACACCATTCAAATCTTTCATTATGTCATAACCATTAACTAGAGCTGTACCACTGGTAGGTGGAAGGAACCCTATAAAATGGATATAATTGAATGCGTTGTAATGTATCTAAAATGTAATGTATCGAAATGCATCTAAAGTTCTAAACTAAAAGCTGTATCTTTTAAAGTTTAGATCATCTATAAGTTATATAACAATAAATTAGCAGGCAATATGGTATCTTGTAATTGAAACTTGATTCACAAAATAAAAGATTGTTATAATTGGACAAATTAAATTATAAAATTTTCATTTTTTCGTAAATTATAAATTTTGATACAAAAAGAACAGTAATATACTCTGTAAAAGAAAATGAATAGATTAGGATCAAGGCTCGTTAGAGAAGTGGTTAGAGTACCGGACTCGGACGCAACAGGTCCAGGTTCGAATCCCGGAAAGCTCACTATTTCTCAAACTTGCTGCAGCCTTTAGTAAGGTGCTTAAATTGATAGCTACGTCTGAGACATCGTTAAAATACGGTAATACATGACGTTAAACTTAACTTAACTTAAATTAACTTAAGGAGATTCAACATGTTTTAAAAAGATACTATGCAACTGTAAAACAAAGTACCAGTTAAAATAGACATAGTTGTAGTCTTTCCCGCGCCATTATGACCAAGCAAAGCAGTGATCTGACCTTCATACATACTTACACTCATATCATTTACTGCAATTTTCTTCTTGCCTGAAACTTTGAATTCCTAAAACAATAACAATACTAATCTTTCCAGAATAAAAGTGCACTTTTTTATTATATAATACATAATTATATAATCACATTTCACTAAATGTAATAGGTATATTATTGTAATTTTGAATCGCTCGATAATTATTTGAGTATTTATTCAAATAATTATCAAATTTAACATAGAACTTACCTTTCGTAACTTTTTTATAACTATTCCAGCTTTTAAATTGTTGGGTTCTTCTTCAAAAAATTTCTCTCGCCCAGTTTCAATGCACTCCAGTTCTAAGTCATCTTTAGAAACAGAAAATCCTGCATTTGTTTTTCCAATGTCACTAATTGGTTCTACTTTATTTTTTCTTGCATTTCCAGTTGTTCCAAACCAATATGACATCTGGATTCAAACACAAAACATTCGGCTATTTCTTTCACATCAAGATATTATATGAAAATTTAATAAATGTGTTTTACTGTTGAAAATATAAGAGTGGTTACAGTTAAAGTAAAATTATTGCTAGTAATAACTATTTTCTTACAGTAAAAGGAAAGTACAATGGATGCGGAATACCAAAGTCTCCTGGATGAACAGCTTCGACATACCAAGCAATCAAACCATAGATGACTGAATCAAGTAAGAGCATCAGAATCACATACAACAGTGCAAAGTCATCGTCCACTGATACACCTCTTGTGAGAGTATACCACTGAACACCCTCACCTTTTTAAGATAAATATTTTCTGTATTTTTTATGATAATTGTTTTAATTAATAAAGTATTTTTGTATTTGTATACTCAAGGACATTGCTTATAATTCTATAGCCATTATAAATTATAACGTATACTCCATGAAATAAGTTTAATAGTAAAATATTATTTAAAATTAATATTTTAATATTTTATTATTTAATATTTTATTTATTAATAAATATTTAATTATTAATATATGCTTATATAAAAATAATGTAATACCAGTTCCCTCAAACGCTCCAATGACCTGTCCACCAAGCGCCATGCCTATATTAGAAACAAGACAACAAGCAATCTTCCCTCCCAGTGACATTGTATCATAGCGAGGTTGTATAAAGTAGTAAGGGATAAAAGACAGAAAGAAAATAATTCCTGCAGCGGCCGAAGCGGAATTAGCTGCACAAACCAAAAAAAGAAAATATTATCAATATACAGTATGCAACGCAGTATATTGATTTCTATTAAAAAGTTTCATGGTAACTTGCACAGAATATATGTGAAGTATTTTCGATCTAAGAATTTTTCTTCATAGGATTACTGCTACATTTTACTTCAAATTAGTTAAAAATCTTCATAAACAAAATCTTCCTTGATGACTCTAAATAATGTTTATCAGCAAATTTAATAACACGACTGGTTGCAGCGACTTGCCACCAATTTTATGCGAAAATCAGAGAAAATTAAGATTTTAATATAAATATATCTTGAAGTTACCTTTGGAAAAGAAAGTGCTTAGCATGAAGCAAAACATGATTGTAGCGATCGCGTATGATAATAGAAACAAGAACACAATGACGAAATGTGTGAAACTAATAACACTTCCATTTCCACCAACATTTATCTTAAAAAATACTGTTTCGATGATGACAGAAACCAATACAAATACAAAGTATTTTATGAACCAAGCAATCCAATGAAGATATCCACTCAGTCCCATCATTTTCATTGATTCCTGTTGATTCAATAAAACAAATAACTTCAGAAAATCTCTATTTTAGAATTTTCATTATATTTTCAAAACAAGGCAATCAGTGTTTTGTAGCTTATGCAAAGGATTGATAAATTAAAATTTACGAATATATTGGCTTTCTTTGCCTGAGAATTAATATAACTCATTTTAAACTAAATGTAGTATTTACATTTTCATTGTAAACTTACATATTTAAATAAACATTTTCTGTAATAAGTTCGCTTGAGTCAATTGACAACGTTGTCATAAGCATATCGTTTTGCAAAAGTTAAAATAATATATTAAATGATTTTCAAAAATATATAGTTGATAGCTAGACAACAATTATAGGTTACTCTTCGTTATAAAGAAAAAGTCGTCCAAATTGTAGACGCTTTTTAAATTTGTATTTAAAAGTAATTAATTGTCACGTTCAATCAGTGACGGATTTAGACCTTGGGGGGCCTGAAGCACTTCTGCAAAAGGGGCCCCCAAAAATCTGAAATTTAATTTTTTTAATGCCATATAGAAACATCGTGTTGATTTTGAAAGTGATGAAACCTTTTCTTTCTTTTTTTTTTTTTTTGGTTATCATTACATTTTTTTGGGCTGACTTTTAACATTCAATTTCATTCAACTGTACAATAAACATTTTCATTTACAAAAAATCCTTTCAATCTCGGGGGGCCCCCTTTCGCCGGGGGGCCCTCAGCACGTGCTGAAAGTGCTTCAATGTAAATCCGGCCCTGCGTTCAATACCTTTAACGAAGAAGTTGTAATATAAAAATAAGCATTAGATAAACCTTCAGTTTTGATTCTTTTTCATGCACAAGATCTTTAACAATTTGCATTGAGTAGAATATGAAACTAAGCATAATAATCAGAGGCAGCTGTTGTTGTATAATTAAGACAAATTGATCGTCAACATAGGGAGGATATGGAAATCGGCGCATTGTAAAATTTAAGTCATCGGAAATGATGAAATCAGATGCATTGTTTACTTCATGTATGATAGCTTTGTCAACACTGTATTGAAGAGGCAAAAAGTTCTCTTCCAGATATGCTATGAAAATTTAAAACTAGAATGTAAAATTATGATCATATATAATTACATTACGGTAGACATACTGTATACGTGCGTCATTGAAGAAAAATATCATAAACTGTAAAGACATTTGTCATGTTATAAACAACACTTCTCAATATTATTTTTAAATCTCAAAATTGAAAACACATAAATATAAAACCAAAATGTACAAAATTTTAATGCATGCAAAGTTAACAGTAGCAAAAACGTAGATAAAAGAATAATTACTCTTAATCCTTGCTGTCGATTAATACACAACAAGACTGCAAGAAAGACACTAAAAATAGTATCATATCTCTCTCTGGTAAACTGACTATTAAAGTCAAGTGTATAAAAATATAACATAGTTAAAACACAAAACAAATCCATCAATACCCTTAATGCAGTAAGCAATACGTCATGTTTGAAATGCTTACACGGATTGCCTCCAGTGCTATCGTTACTGTTTCTCGGCCCAACAATTGGAACATAAGGAAATGTTACATCAGTTTGCCATCTCGTCGTTACATCGAGAATATTAGCATTGCTCGTAGTCCCTGAAGCTCGGAGTCGAGATGGAAAGCGGAGCTTATAGACAAAGCTGGTATCCGTCGTTAGACTCGCTGGCAATTCTGTAAAGACAACGCCGGCTAAAGTATCATCTATCTTTGAATCGTTTAGATTTGACTGGTTGACTGGAGTATTTTCTTCTCTGTTTAACTTTGATAAGAGCTCACTGACTAGAGTATCCTCATCTGCAAATCCGATGACATCTGAAATAAAATTTAAATATTACAAGCATGCTTTTGCATTAAACCGGAAATAGTAAGAATAAATCTAAATATAACCTAAGTAATGTAAATTATTGCTTAGCTTTAAAAATATGCTTATATTAAACGTTATTGTACATTGAAATTACAAATTATTGTTCATAAACTCCAATTTTAAAATTCATTGAAAATTCGCGCAACGAAATTCACATCTGAAACGTTCAGTTTTAAATGTACTGCTCAAAACAAAACTTAGGCTCAGCAATAAAATTATTCGCTTTTCTAATGTAATTAGATTCTCTAAATAAATTAAAAACGATTCCATCGAGCCTATTGATTATAATCTGCACAAAATGTTTCAAAACTGTAGGTATAAAATATAAACTTTAGAATATTGAATGAAAACTCAATTTTAAACCATAATACTCTACCTGATACATTGCCTAAAATCATCTGCGTTCTCGTCATAACACTGACTGCAACTTCACTACTGTTCGGAGAAAAGAAAAGTTTACAAGATGGAATGCAAACTGGTAACTGATTATTTAAAACATCAATAGAAAACGCTGGCCAACTCGTCGGTTCATTGTGTTTCGTTGAATTAACACGCTGACGAATGAATATCAACGCGAGAGCAAATATTGTTGGTAGAGCGATTTCAAGAATAGTTACGATAACTTTTCTTCTTTGGATAAGAAAATTCTTCCATAGTAGAAGTGCTAGTTGATCGCATTTCCCCATTTTGGTATTAAAATGAATTTAATAATGAAGATTGGGTAAACTGTGTATACTGCATAGTGTGTACACTGTAGATACTTGTTAATAACAACATGAATAATTACTTTTCATCATCTGAGTCTTGACTAAATGTAACATTTATGTTCTAAAAGTTTATCAATTTGTTTAGTTATTTGCATAGGATAAATCGATAAATGTCTAGACCATTATTAATGATATGATTATAATGTTTTACAATAAATAATAATAATAACAGACCTACAAATCAGTTTTTTTGTACATTTTGTACATAAGAAAATGATTGAGTTTTGATTATTTATGAGCGACCAGTTAATCCGTAAAAAAATAAGTTGGAAAATAAAATAAATATAATATATAAATGTAGATAATTATTACAATGCTTACGTATTTACAATATAAATACATAAAGCATTGTAATCATTTGAAATTATAACATAGCCTAGATATAATTTCAAAGAAAGTGTGCACTGTACAATATGGGCCAAATATTATTATTCTAAATTATAATAAGTTAAAAAACGTGGTAACTTATAAATTTCGTTTAGGATACCCTAAATGCGCGTAATCAATTGTGCTATATATTGTTATACCGTATCAATTAAATAAATTAGAATTGAAGAGGTCTATACAATAGTCAGTAAAATAAACGATAAAATTTTGAATTATATTTGCATACAAGTAGGTTCTATAATCTTATAACGTTTCAGTTACTCTTATATTGTAGAAATTATCAGACCGTTGTGTTCTGTCATCCGTAGATACTTCTATATTCAGATAAACATAATTTGTCATAATTTACTCGCAATGGCTTCAGTTAATTGTAGGCCTACATGGCTAAGTTCAAGGATCATATATATAGTAGGCTTAATAATTTTATTTCATGGCATTATTTTATTAATATGTAGGCCTAATTTATTTATTTTAGCAACGCACGAAGAGATGTCATCGTTCAACTCTGGCGAGTTTATTTTACCTTATTGATCTCTCTCTATAGATCAATATGTCTCTCTATAGGTCTCTATAATTATTTTTGATGTCTCGAATTTGTATGATTATGTTGCGTGACATGACTTTTTTACTGTTACCTTTAATATGTCTACTAAAATAATATTATTCTCTATGTAATCGCTTCTAAAACATGACTAAAACATAACTTTGCATATTCTATAGATACTCGAAGCCCTATAGACACATAAACATAATATGGGATAATGGGACTATAGTGTGACTATGTCTATAATATAGGCCTATGTCTTTATTTCCTCATTTATAATTATAATTTTAATATAAATAAATTTTATAAAAAAAATTATTTATTTCTTCCGTGTTTGTTATATCTACTTTGAAATACTGCTGTTTTTTCAGCGAATAAAATTTCATATATAATTATAATAAAACTTTAATTTTACTATATCTTTTTTGATATAATTAAATTAAGTGATCAGTACAATAAAACAAGGAGAAAATTCTCTGAAAAAAAACATATACGTCAAATATGTTGTTACTTCTAATAAAGAAACAAATAAAATATGATTCAAGTAGTATAATGATTTAATTACAGATATAATTTAGAAATTTAGTTCGAAATTTTTATTTTGAAATACGGAGTTTATAATATTATGTTATCGCAGATTCCAATATATTGATGGTTCAAGCTAAAATATAAAGATTTACTTTTTGCTATCGGAGGCCTAGAATAGAATTTGCAGTGTTAGCATTTAAAACATTCGAAGCTGAATAAAATCAACATTAGCAATGCATCGAGTTCGTTTTGTTATATATCTAGACTGATTCGAACATCATTGAATATCAATATAATAAGAATCCTACTAAACGAGTTAATTTCTTTGACGCAACAAGAGTTGACTGAAGACGCAAACAAAGTTTTTATTATATCATTTTATGTCTCTTACACTTCTTAAATTGGTCTAATAATACACATTAATTGTACAAAGCTTAATTCAAAACTGTGTAAAAGATTAACACATAATGTATAAGATCAAATAGACAAAATAAATTAGGTAATAAATTAGTGGATATCTATTTGTAAACAATTATCAGATACTTCAGATATGTTATCATTGTGCCAATTAGTGTATTATTATTTTAAATTGCTTTCAATGATCAATCATAATTCAATCTCTGCTTAATATTTTCAGATATTGTTTAAAAAGATCGATCACAACGGCTAAAAGTTATTACTAAGATACGACATTATATTATAGATCTATACTGTGTTTAATATCAATAAAACGTTAAAATTTATTTTTCTGCATGTGAAGTATTTATTATATTATATTATTATAATCCATAAATATTTACATTAAAATCTTTATTATTATTAGACATTTATAATTAAATTTAAAACATGGGATAAGAATTAAGTGGCGATGATGATAGCAAGTTATGAAGAAGTTCTTCAAGTAAATATAAATATATGGTAATTAAAAAACAATGTTAATATATACTAAGTATATTAACATATATATTGTTATTAATATATGACTATAGTGCATTAAAGAATATAAAGAACAATAAATAAGATAAAAACAGTATTGTTATAATTAGATAAAGAAATTCTGAGATAACAAATCAAAATATATCCAATTAGAATAGAAAATGTTCAATTTGACTATTTAATATGAAGTTAACAAAAATGTTATAGAAAAATTAAGCGGGAGTACCAATGCTCGTGTGAAATAAAAGATCACAGTAATTAACAACAAGAAGATCTACAGCATATATTGCACCTCTTGCAGCGCTTTGCTTTCGTGGGCTGTGGCACGACCTGTGCGCGAGCGAAGTTAATAAAAACTTGCTCCAGTGTGGTTTGGCTGACAGAATAATCTTCAATATGAAATCTTCCTCTAACCGATTCCATTGTACCAAAAAGTTTTCCCAAAGTTGCAGTTGGATCTATGATCTGATAATGGACTAATCCTTGATGAACATC
>JAQIXG010004519.1:0-12792 GCA_034700105.1 Oconnorella tubifera
CGCATGTGTGTCCGGGTACTATTGAGAACCTCCTGTTTCGTGGTACCATGACACCATTCAATCTTAATTTCGCGTCTGGGTCAATTTTAAACGCACAAAATTAAACAAAACTAAAAAATTAACATGTATAGCAGTTGAAAACTTTTTTTCGGCTATACTCTATGCCTCACGTATAACTAATTCACTACAAATGTAGCCGTCAACACCATACATTATATTGTATCGTTGCCTCTCACAACAGTAAAGTCTCAAAAATGAATAGTTAAAAATCCACAGAATAGACCGCCAGTATAAAACTAACACCTTTAGCATCAAAAATCATTATTTTTTCTTTAATGGGAGCGTTAAACCCCACACACCCCCCCCCCAATTTGCTACGCCACTTTAGGCCTATGTACGAAATGAAATACATTACCATGGCTGTCTGCAAGTTATTCGGTTCTTGATTTTCTTTCCCTTCGATTCTATCATCTGATTATTGTTATATCAACAAAAATAAATAATCATATCATTAACAGAAAAGAATTCTATCAATAAAACAATTAATTTAATAAATCATATATTTGACTAATTACGTGGGCCATAGTTATTAATTATAAATTTTTGATAACGAATTGGTAATTACGACCACTTATACAATAACCAGGTTTATAATGCAATAAAAAATCATTTTACACTTCATTTTTTTTTTAATTTTACGTTTATAGCAATGTTATAAAGTTCTTATGTAAACAAACTAAATTATTCAATTGAAAAGCAATAGACATATTTTAAGCGAGAAATGAATATAACGACCAAGAATGTTTTTTTAAATTTTATTTCGATCAGTGCCCAGGCAAAACGGTCTGGAACACAATAACCCTATTCATTAACCCCCAAAAGAAAAAAAAGCCATATTATAACCATGATTTCACTGACTTGTTGCGCCCTTTAATAATAAGTAAGTTAAATCGTGATTAGGGTTATTTAAACAATAACCATGTATAAAACTTAACGTAGTCAAAATCTTTAACCAGAATGTTATCACTAACCCTAACCCTACAAATTTAGTCAGGATCGATTTTGCGGAGGCCCTTTAGCCGTTTCACTAATTTCACTAATTTGAAAACGAGAGTTTGACTTCATTTTTCTCTTTATAATAATATTTCCTTTTTAGTATTTTTTTAAATTTTTATTTCAATAAAAACACGAATAGAATAATTAAGAGAATTAAAAATCAATTTAAATTTCAATCATGAGTATTTAAATCATGAGTATTTGAATCATGATTAGGCCCTAATCGATAGACTTTATCAGAGTAATTTCATCGTTTTGATTGAACTTTAAATCTTATTATTGATATTTTAAAGCGGACAGTTATTTGATGTTACTATATAAGCTATATTAAATAAAGGCTAACCTTCATGAACAATGATCTATTAAAGATATGCTTGCTATAATAATACGATAACGATGATAATGATTGTCCAGAATTTGATTAATCATAATGTGTTTGAAAACAGTGTCATTATATGATAGTTTTCAATTTAAAGCATTTACTAAAGGGTGCAACAAGTGTCCAAGAAAATGAAAATTATGCTTAAAGTTACAGAGTAATACTAAACAACTAAAGTGCTAAACAACTTCAAGACGTGTATGTTGAACTCTTCGCAAATTACTAAAGGGCGCAACAAGTCAGTGAAGTACTATTATGCAAACAGGATTTGAATCCGGGATCTACTGTTCCCAATACTGCTCTCGTTTCACTTTGCAATAAGTTTCTTATAACCATTAAACTATTTTATTTTTTAACTGTTTTTATACTAATCTGTTAATAAAAAATAACAGTTTTATAATATGTATTATCATTAGGACTCCTACGTATGTTTTTATATGCAATAAAAATAAAATTCAAATTGTAATATATTATCATATACTACACAATACAATAGCGTACTTTATTATGTATATTGTGCATCTTATATACAATGTAGAAACAAAATTTCAATCACAATGCATTTACTATAGGCAACTATACAATACAATAGTATACTTTTACATTACTTTACTTTTAGTATACTTTTACATCTCGTATACTTTTACGTCTCATATTAGTGTACAATATTGTTTATTTATGGCAACACAAAAATGCCAGATTTAAAAAGTCCAGAATGCTTGAATTTAATTGAATACCGTTTATAAGTCTGATGCTAGCCCTAGTGTTGCTTCTTTCAGTTTTTATCTCTGGTTCTGTTACATATTTTTCCACCCAACCTCTGTTTAGTAAAGCTTTGCGTAGGACAGGGTAGGGTCCAATTATGGAAAATGTCTTCTTTTCCTGTAGAAAAATGACTTATAAGTCGATGCTTATTTATTAAGTTACAATTTTAGTTTATTCAAATGAGTAAATTATATGAAATTTATTAAGCAATTATTTTCAATGTATTTATAAATAAATCAACTTTTAATGGTTAATCGTATTTATTTTTAAGTACATAACGTAATAGATTAAGTATTTTCCTTAGAATATTGAATTTTGTAAATATTTTAACATGTTAAGTTTTTAAATAAATAAAAAAAAATCTGTATAAATTTCACGGCTGAAATTTATAAAGATTTTTAACGTGTTAATATTTTAAGTAGCTAAAAGAATTATAAAATCAAAAACATTTTGCAAAGTTTACATAAAAAAGACTGTCAGATTTTTGAGACTATCCTTCACCACCCTCACGAATTCAAATCTGTTTATTCAATTTCGAATAAAAATGACATTCAACAGAGATCAACCTTGAGAGCATGGATTTAGATTATAAGCCTATTATTCTCTTGCAGTTTGAGTGCAGAATTTATTATTGTAATAAATTTATAAATAAGAGCACAAAATAAAATAATACTCTGATTGCTGTTTCGACTTCCAGACGCGCTCTTTGTTCTATAACAGATGTATTTGTTCTGTATTTACAATTAGAATCTGAATCAAGTACTGGTCTTAAACTCATGGATGTGCTACGATTTCTAGTCGAAAATTCGTTGTAGAAACTTCCTATAAATTTAACACATTTATTCATATTTATATTTCTTTATATTTAATTTATCCTTTATTAGAAAATTATAAAAAAAATTGGGGGGGGGGAGGTGGCGTGAGAGGGGGGGAGTAGAAAGAAGAGATAGGATAAGAAATACAATTAGAGTGGGACATACTGGATCGTCTGATATTTTCTGCAGATGAATCTGACTTGATAATTTGAGTCATGGATCTATGTAGACGTACATTTGATCCAATTTCTGGCCCACCTTCTGAAAATGTCACAAAAATCAATGTCGCTTTAATTAATCAACATTGATTTATTAAATCACTGTAGATTGATTTCATTAATTAATTAAATCAATTAATCAATTGATTGATTTGATTGATTGCAATCAATTGCAATTAATTGATCACAATTGATAATAACAATAATAATTGGCAACTGCAATATGATCAGTTGCATATAAATTGCAGTTGATCAATTGCAATTTATTTAACTCTATGCTTAATTAAAATGTTTAATGATTTACTGCATAAAAAGCAATTTAGAGGAAAATATAACGAAGAATGTACAGAAACAATAGACATAAAAGTACTACATTGTCGCAGAAAGGTGCAGAAATTCAGAAATGACCACTTTTTAACATTTTTAGTGATGAACAACTTTTATTTATAGTATTTAAATTGGCTTAAAATTTTTACGTCTTGCTATATGAAATTGGATACATATTTTCGTAATATTGTGGAGATACTTGATCTAATTGATACCCAACAGGTATTTATATAGCATTTTAAATATTGGCTAAAACAATTTTTTGTCGATTTTTCTATAAACGTCTTTATCGAAAAAGTACAGTTACTGTAAAGAAGAAGACAAGAATCAAACCCGGATACAATCTTGCCGATGGCGGATCATTTAACGAATTCAAAGTCCCTCGTCTGCCGAACATTTCTTCTTCCGGTCCTTCGATGCACAGAACGTGAGGCATAACACGCGTCATAGCAACCTTATGACGTCACGTTTCTCTCAATGCTTTCACTCACTGTGATGTCACTCAGAGTATGACGTCATGATAGACTACTGACAGAAAAAATTGGATCAAATTCTGCAGAATAGGCCTACATGAAATGAACTTTTAAAATCAAAAGGGAATATGTCCCCCTGCCCCCCCCCTACGTTAAAAATGACGTCCTTACTGTAGAAATAGTCTTAGCAAAATGAGTAATAAAAATTACTTATAAAAACAACTGTTGCGCACCCAGAATTTGACTAAGGGGGGGTTCTTAAAAATATTCAGTGATGACCCTTTTTTAGGTTATTACTCAATCTTAGTCTGAATTGGATGTTTTTGATCTCTAAATACATGTATCCAACGCAAAAAATACTAATACTGCATCGTAATAATGGGGGGGGGGGGGAAACCTGGTGAGGGTTACATCGTTAAACTCTCATCTCAACTCAATAAAAATTGTTTTGATCTCCAATGGGGGGAGGGGGTAATAACCTGCACAACCAACCCCCCCCCCCTTCCCACGCCACTTACAATTATTAAGTTATTTCAAATATAATATAGTATAACGTTTCAGCACTAAGTGATAAAATTTCTAGTGTAATTTTAGTATTTTGTATTCCTATAGTGCGTTTGTTTCTGCTCTTATAAGCACTTACCAATAAAAACTAACTTCATAAGTTCACTGTCAACACAGAAGCGTTTAGATTTAAAGCGACACTTGAATTATTTCAAGTATATTATACTATGTGTGTTATTGAATATATTTTAAGTTTCAACAGACATAAAATTTATACGAGACCCTACTACAGTAGTATAGTATATGGTATATTGTTCAGTATACGCTATATAATAAGTCCATAATATGTTTATATATGCCTACCTTAAATTTATTACTATAGTAAATTTAATTGATCTTAATTTGAAACTATACACTGTAGTTTAAATTTATTAAGATTTTAACTACAGTATAAACTATATACTGTAGTTTAAATCTACTGTATGTATTTAGTAGGCTATCATGCTATTGAAATAATAAAAATACAGTAAACAGTAATAAGCCTACATAGCCGGCTAACAGTGCATTAACTTTTGTAACATTTAATCCGTTTTTCAACGCATTTTTATCAAAATACTACATTAAAAAAATTAAATAAATATTTCATTAATACTTCATTTCATTTTTAAAGATGCAACTAATTAGACAAATATTTGACTTGCGGGACTTTTACTTTAAAAATACGACGCAAGATTGAGCGATTCAATAATTCGATGAAATTTCAATCGATAATTCTACTATTATATTGATCAGCATTACAAAATGATAGCTCTACGCGTTAAGTCAATACTGTAAGCAATTCCATTTAAGCCAAAACTATTACATATCTACTATTTTATGGTAACCGGACAAATCGACCCGAATACATTACACCGATAAATCGGCCCCGAATGCATTAATCCGTCAAACCGGCCCCGAATACGTTAACCCGAAAATGGGCCGCAAATACATTAACCCGACAATTCGGCCCCGAATACATTAACCCGACAAATCGGTCAAGAGTACACTAACCCGACAATTCGGCCCCGTCAATTCATTTACTAACCATAACATTAACCTACTCTAAACTTAATCCGAAATCTAATACTATAACTTCAATTATAAATCTAACCTAATTCTAACTCCAATCATAACCCTATTAACTAACAGTCGGGGCAGAATTGTCGCGGCCGATTTGACGGGTCAATCAATTTTATACATTCTAAGAAAATAAAATATTATAAAACAAACGCTTATAAAAATCATAACGTAGTTTAATTATAGTATAATAATTAAACTACGTTATAATTTTCATATAATATAATTACACTTATATTATATGGCTTTTCATATAATATAATTATTTCATATAATACACTCGTTTAATAAAAATTGTTTATTTCAATAAAATGGTTTGCTATTTTGTTTGTACAAAAAACAGGTTAAGTAGACCTATCTCTATTTAGGCCTACAATTGTTGTTTTCCACTAAATAAAATTTCAAATAAAAAAAACTTACTGTATATCCGCCACTGACATTCTTTTTCCAAAAACTCTGCTCAAATATAAATTAATCAATAATAATGTTAATAATAATAATTTTAAATTAATAACGCGACCAGATAAATCTCAACGCTTCATAATTCTAATTAATATTTCTGCAAAATACCTACTGCCCGTTCGCGGTATAATTATAGGTAGTCATGACAATAAGCAGGTAGCTATACGCTCGCAGTCGGTACATTGTATTTTTAAATATGGGGCGTCCTGGGGGGGACCGCACTGGAGAGGGGGTGCGCAAAAATATTTCAAAAGAAGGATCATTCATAGACCATTGTGGCCTTTTATATATTTTTTTTCGCACTAAACAATACAATGATATCATTTGTATAAGAAAAATAGGCCTATTTTGAAATATTTAATTTATTTTTGTTATTGTATTCACGGAATGAAAACGAACAATCTAACTGACATATTTTCTGGGATGTGACCCTTTCAGTTTTGTACAGGAAAAGGGGACACGGGAGAAAATGTTGGAAATAGTTCGATATGACCTTTATTTAGGTTATTATTAACTGTCATAACTATTTTCTCACTTTTTCTATATAATGGTATACAAAGCTTTCATTTTAACTTTTATATTCTAAAATTTCTCATTTTGAATAAATGCGAAATGAGTATGCATATAAAGTTCTTTTAAATTACCAGCAAAAGAAATTCAACTCGAATACATATAAAAATATTATATTTAACAAATTGGGGTGGGGGACAATGTCCCCTTTGTCCCATCAAATGACTTCATGGCATATTTTTAATAATAACCCGCCCGCTATAATTCCTGTCCGTCTATCCTGCAAACAGATTTGGCGTCATTTAAACTTTTTCAGGGGGGACGGGTATGCAACAAAAATCTCAAAAACGGATTACAATCATTTTGATCTTTTTGTTCTATTTTAACATTATTTATATTATTTAGTATTTACTCTATAAATTGCACACAAAGCATTGACATTGGTCATGCATAGGTCTACTTATTAAAGCGTGTTGCAATTATAAGCGTAGATTTTTCTAAGGGGTATGCAATTTTCATAACATTTACGCGTGTGTATGTTTGGTTCAAAATCGAGTGGTGAGGCAAATGCTTCCTCCTGTCCCCCCTCCCCCCCTTCCACTTAAATGACGCCCCTGTCGAAGAACCCGTATGGATCGCAAGAAATAAAAATAAGAGGGTCGGGGGAGGGGGGTGACAATGATACAAAGAAGTAATGATATTTTATTTGTTCATCTGATACAAAAAATGTAGTTAACCCTCATAACAATTTAGCAACATATATAAATCTCTATTTCACCAAACGGTACTAAATATAAATAAAAATATAAATTTAAAAGAATGGACATAAATATATGCAACGTATATAGAAGCAAAATTAAAACAATTCTATTAAGCCTAAGCCTACATATTATCACTAAATTCAAAAAATTATGGCTTGGAGTTTTTGCTCAAATTTTCATATATTAAATCAATAAGAGGGTTGGAAATTAAAGTGAAGTTTTATAATTATCAATATAAAACTTCACTTTAATTTCAATTTTCAATGATTCAAAGAGTGTCGGTTTTTACCCCCCTCCCCCTCCCCCCCCATCTTCTCTCATGGCTACACCCCACTATTTTTTTTACTAGATTCTCCATTGCGCACAGGCCTATTAATAAATAAAAAATTTGAACCCCCCTCCCCCAATCGGTCTCTGTTCTATTCGTACCTGTCGTGGAATATCGAACGATTCATTTTTTATTCCTCAAGTGATCATCGATAGAAAATATTTAGAGTGAGGAGAGGGGGAGAGGGTCGCGCCCCATAAATATTTGTAAAATTTTTATTTGGATCCGACCCTAAAATTTTTTAACCATTTTTATTGGATCGCGACCCGATTGATATTTAGAATCATAATTTTTGCAAACTTTTTCAAATTCTGGAAACTTTTTGTTCACCCCCTTCGAAATGATCGAGAAAAATGATAATTATATATATTTTTGAATCTGACACAGATTGATGATGCGTTTTTTACAGCAGTGATCGATGAATTAAAAATCACGAAAGAGGGGTTTGGCACCACCGCACGGGTAGGGGAGAGCTGAGAATGTTTGTTCTAGATACTAGAATACCCAGCGGAGAGTTTCTTATATATGATATGGCATTTGAGATTGTGAGAGGGGTGTATTTATATTATGTATAGCTCTACATAATAGTAATATTATTTTCTTTCAAAGGTCGTTGTTGAAGCGGTAGAAACCGAACTCAACAGATCCAGGTTCGATTTAACAAAAAAGTGTGTCAAAATAAAATAAGAATCGTTTTTTAAGACATTTCTGTAACTCATGATAATATTTGTTGATTGCAGAATGCAGATGCATTTTTTCCAGTCACAATGTGGAGAAACAAGACATGAGAATGAAATGGGATAAACTGAAAATTTAATGTATGTCTCAAATAGCCCAATAATTTTGTATACCAATGTTGAAAATTGGATTTTTTGAAAGCAACACAACTATACAACATTTGGCATTATTTCACAATGTAAAATACTTTTGGTTTCTTATTTATGTAATAAAAAACCATCAAGACATGTGTATGAACAGGCTTATTTAAAATTAGATGTGTATAATTGTTATAATCATTGCGAACTACAAATTCTTCAAGAACACAGGATATTGCGTACATAACATTGTGCTAATTTTTGACATTCTGTATAATAAGTTAATAACGTACAATGTAAAGTTATTTTTAGTTGAATTTAGCTGATTTAGGACAAACTATAGACAATCCAATATGTAGACATCTGTTCATTTATCTGCAGAATGAAATTGAACAGTAAGCATGCAGAGGTTATCATTACATAGTAGATACTATTTATACATTATGCTTAAGGCTATATATATAATATAAAGTCCATAAATCTATTAAAAGTAAGGCCATCTGTTACTATAGATTTGTGATGAAGATTTTCAACGCTAAACTTTTAATAATGTGAAATATCTGTAGTACAACTATAGGATTACAATCCGAATTGATTACCAAAGCTACAAGCCTGATCTGTTGTCTTTAGATTTACCTACGAATAGGTCTAGGACTAAATAAGCTAGCTTATCAGTTAATTATGTTGCTTGTTTCATTATGTTTTCAATTATCAAAAAGCCAATGGGATATAAATCTTGGGGGAGAGGGAGGAGTTTTCTTCAAAAATTTAAATTGATAACATTTTTTTTTGGTTATCATTAAATTTTGTTCCTTCGATAGCAAGCATTTGGTCGCCAAATAACTGTGTCGAACGCAGAAATTCCCATAAATCGTCGTAAGGGTGTGTTTCAACTCTAGACTCGCATCTTTAATATGACTAAATAATATTTTAACCTCTATCTATTTAAGTTTAACGTTTGGATATATAAAATCTCATGTATTATGTAATTATACAATGAAATAGCTTTTAAATTTATTTCAAACATTTAATGTAAACCATCATATTTTTTACATCAGATTTGCATTCAAGTAAACAGTGGTTGGACGGTTGTTTACGACGATAAGCAGATAGTTAATTTCGCTTATTCTGAACACCAATGGGTTAGCTACGACGATCAGTTCAGTATCGCTAAAAAGGTTGTTTACACTTTTATTCTTTTAAAAACTGCACTAGTCAAATATAAATATGACTAAATATAAAATAAAATATTTAGTAAAGACCAATGTTTTTAATTTCAAAAAGTCAACAGAGATTTTTAGATGAGAATTCTTTCATTTTAATGAATATATCTTCTTAAAACTTTTCTCTTTTTCATGGCCAATCTACATACCAAAATGATTAGATAAGTACTGTATATAAAGATTAGAGATAATGTTAGATTTTAAAAGATCCGCAGTCCTACTTTGTATATAAATTAATTGTTCAACGTTTTGGAGAATTAAGGAAAAGTACTTTCTTGTAATAGTAGTCAGTTACTTTTAAGGATAAGTAACTCCGTGACAGTTATTCACTTGATCTCAGTAACTAGTTCAGGAAGCAATTTTATGAAGTCTTTATTTAATATGAAAGGAAAGTAGAAATGTATGGTATTTCAATATCATATATTCTATCAATATCATAAATAGATTGTGCTGTATTAGTAGTCGACATGACCATACCGTGAAATTGTTAAACTTTATTAATTAAACTTTGGTAATAATTGTTATTTATATAGCCTACATTGGATTACGGATGGTCTTTGCGTTTTAAATACTTTTATATTTTTCTCTGTTTATCTAGGACTGAAAAATTCAACCAACAAAGTTTACAAACTAAGATATAATAAAACACGCATTGCGAAAACAGTATCGAGTAGGCCTATATTTGAAAGATAGATTCATCATATTATCAACATTTTATATGATAAGTAATTATATACTTGTAGTAATATCAGTAGGCCTAATATAAACACTATTTTTCATCGAAGAATATTTTATTACAAAATATAAGCATGGCATTATTTACTGCAATTTATTATTGTATGATGCCTATTTTAATGACTTCTGTCCTGCATACAGAGGTAATCAGCCTATAAGAATGAATGAATTAAGCAGATCTAAGACTTCCTATTATATAGACTATGTGCTTATTAGATGTAATAAAGGGAGAAACATCTTTTCAGACGAAAACAACAAGACACAGACAATGTCACTAAATTTTCTAGGCTTCCAACACTGCTATATAAACTAAAATTGAACGAAATTATTGAATAGATTATTAGCCAGCTTATAAGTTTTAATATAACAATTTATTATAGTCCTACAGAATATATATATTTAATAAAAATGAATTATCTGAAAGTAGCAGGACTGATTCTATGCGCGTTTTTAACTGTAAATCTAATTGAAGGTATCGTAATTTTTTAATTATTTCACTAAAATTGTAGGCTTAATGATTTTCTTTCAATTTTTTTAAAAATTCTGGTAGAAGTTGGTCCAGGCATTTCCGTAAAACATTTTCAAACTATTTGAATAAGAATTTCTCTGTATTACTTTAAATTGTTCAATTTTGATAATATTTATTTTAAGCTTGGAATTTTAACACCAAACGTAAGTTCAAAATGAAGACCATGCAAGGGGTCTGAATTATTTAACAGCTAGAAGTGTAGGCTATCAGGGTGACATGTTCAATTAATTATTTTATTGTATTTTCGTTGGTTTAACTCGGTTAAACTTATAAAAAATAGTCTAGTAGGTTGTTTTAATATTTTATATTGCTGTAATTTTTTTACGTCAGCTTCTAAATACAACTGGGCTCTAAATGGACCTACTTGGCAGAGCGATAATTATGATGCATCAAAGCATACAGTGTATAGTCACTGTCAATTTCCTCCAGGAAAAGCAGTGGATGGAAACGCTGATCCTGATGTTAGTCACTGTTCGTGTAGCCATACGCATAATGGAAGTTCACATGCAAAGTCCTGGTGGGCCGTGGATCTTGGTCGTTTTATAAATGTACAACATGTGCTGATAACTGGAAGGAACTATATGGACAACACAGCCGGTGCTCTAATTTATTAGCTTTAATTTGTATTCGTAATTTTTTGGCTGATCTTTCCTTCACTTTAATTTCATTTAATTTTAGCTACAATTCTTTATAATATTTTAACATGTCTTCATGTAATGTTATTTTATTTATTTAGCTAGAAGACTGGTCAACTTCAACATAGGAGTTACAAACACAAGTCCCAGTTTGGTTATCCCACATCCATCCAATTACAAACTCTGCGCATTTAACGGACCCACGTGGCCCACGGCTCCCAGTTTTACCATTAATGTTAAATGTCAGAAACCTTCAACATTTGGCAGATATCTCGTTATACAGTTTGCTGAGAAATCCGACTTTCTTACTTTATGCGAAGTGCAAGTTTTTGGAACTCAAGCATAATTGACAATTAAAATTTAACTCCTCAAATATTCAAAGACATTTCCTTTGTGTTTAAAAAAATTTCTATATAAAATAATAGTTTTGTACATAACATTTACCTCCAAGCATGAAATGCATATTTCATAACTGTGCAAAAGTTATAATTAATTTCGTTTGAAATAAAATACAATTGTTGCAATAAACTTTATTTTTTATGACTGTTGTTGAATTTGACTTAAAATGAATGAAGAATATATTGTAATAAGATTGAGTTATGTTTTTAACTATAACTTTCGAGAGACACAATCAATAATGTGCAAATAATGGGTTATGGGTATTTATTTTTAAATTTCTCTGTAAAATAATCAAAGTTCTCGCTATTATAGCTCGGTTTCGGTTTTAAACAATATGAATATCGCAATAAACTCATAAGACTTGCTGCACCATTTAGTGCTTAATTAAAATTGGACAAACGCTCAAAGTATCCATGGCTATTTTCATATAAGTGAAATGTTCTTAAATCTAGTTTTAATTTATGATATGCAAATAAAATCTTGCTTTAGCTGTATTAGGCCTCTATATAAAAATACGGCATAAGGCCTACATGAAAAATTAATTATTTACTAAGCTTTAATGAAAAACGCAATTTCGCAGATAATTTGATCAAATTCAGTTCATAATCCTAATAATCTTAAATCTAAAATAACTGTTAAATAATTATAACCCATTGTTAAAAAACATCTAAAACAATCACAATCATAATCCTAATTTCTGAATATTAAGATAATGACTGAAAACAGCAAACCATTTTAAAAA
>JAQIXG010004520.1:0-12788 GCA_034700105.1 Oconnorella tubifera
GAGAGAGGGGGAGAGAGGGAGAGAGGATTAAATAATCAGGGGGAGAGGAGAAGAGGGGGAGAGGGGGAAAGGGGAGTTAGGGGGAAAGGGGGAAAGGGAGAGTTACGGGGAGAAAAGGATAGGGGGAGTTAGGCACAGAGGGGGAGAGTGGGAGTTAGGGGGAGAGGGGGAGATTTGCCGTAGAAGCTTCGTTGACAAGTTAGCGCAGTATTTAGATTACAAAGCTGAGTTTTAAATGCCTTTTGGCGTCATGGGTCAAAAATAATAATTATTCCATTCTTAATTTGACTAAAATTTATAATGGTGAAGAAAAGGAAAGAACAAGGATTGCGAAAACGATGCCTGTCGTCCGACAGGCTTTGCTGCTAGTATTACATAATAGACCAAATGATTTTTTGATGGATTTTTGATTGGGGTGGCAGGGGGACTGTGCCTATGTCAGGGGCCTTATGTCAATTAAATGTTACAAGGCTTGTTAGAAAAGTGGTTAGAGCGCTGGATTCCAAATTGATAGGTCAAATTTCGTATCCCGGATAGCTCACTATTTCTCTAACTAGCTGCACCCTTTAGTAAGACGCTTAAATTGACAGCTACGTCTGAGACATCATATCCTACTGTACTCGAGTCATTAAATCTAGCCTTATTAATGATTTAGTTAATATTAAATATAAATAGTTATGATAACTAGTAATAACTGTAATATTTTTAACTTACTTGATTTCAGTTTGATTTATTTTCACTTTTCCATGGGCCTTCATCCAGGCCAGCAAGTCAGGCTGTAGCTGAGTGGCTATTATAATATAATCAGACAACGGACCAATCACAGAGAGGCTAGTCACTGGGCTACTGGCCTCGTAGGCATGCAGTGCACTGAAACAGACAGAAATTTGAAAATACGAGATCTTTGCGAACCTTTTGTTTGTCTATTATAAGAAATGCACAGTTAATATTCTAAAAAAATGCTAGAAAAGTGGTATTCTAACCCTAGGCCTAACCCTATCAATAATCCTAACCCCAGTTCAAATCCTAATCTTAGTAAAAAGATAAACTTTTGACAGATAAAAGTAACCGTACAAACTCTATATATAAATTGTCAAGACACCAAAACGTTTGAAAAACAAGAAAAATAAATGTTAAAATAAATGTCATAAAAAGTCTACGAACACAAGAGTTGGGCTAGAGATATTCCAAAGTTTGACACTACAGTCATCAGAACCTGTCACAATCACGTCACTGCTGTCACCAATAAATGTCACGCAGGTCACCGACTTGTCACTAACCTGAAAGTCAAAACATAACATGACAATTACGACATAAAGTTACAGAAGAAATTTCAAAAGTTTTCGTATTGAAACTAAAAACCGATAAAAAGAGAATTTTAAATAATAGCAAATCTGAATTTTGAAAAACTTATACCTTATAACTAGCAATGCGCTGCAGAGTCTTGCAGTGCCATTTCATAACAACACCATCTCTGTAATAACAAACAAAAAGAAAAACATTACATAAAACAAGTAAATAACAAAATAAAACTTAATTAAGCATACTCCTATAGTAATTAATTAACTAATAATGCAGATAAATACACAACAATTAATAAATAAACCAATATTAATTATTTTACTTAATTAAAAGATAATAATTTGTGTAATTATTTATTATCAACGCTTTTGGTAAAGTGGTTAGATCTCCAAATTCTTAACCATAGGATCACATTTCAAGTTCCGGCATATTTCACTGACCTGCTGCACTTTCAGCAGATGTAAAATTCAATATCTCTATGTAATAATTAATATAAACTAATTTAACTATTAAAAACCGAGATATAATAATGCTGAGATATTATTCTTTAATTATTTAAATATTATTTTGTAAATAAAATAAAGAAATTGAAATACCTTCCGGATGATAAAATAATATTTTTATCCTTTGAGCAAACGACGCAAGTGATCGGCCCTTGGTGACTTTCACTCCGGATCACTTCACTGTGAGACGACAGCTTCCAAAGTTTAACGGAGTGATCTCTAGCACTGCTACAGATCACTCCGTCACTTCCGCATGCCACTGAGATCACTTTATCCGAGTGACCAGTCATGCAAGCGAGTTGATTGCTCTGTGAATAAAAACAACAAAAATTCATTTTGTAAATATTTATCCAAAATGTTTGTTTGTTTACATCGTGGTATTTTTATTTACTCGGTTTTTGTAGTTAATAAAAACATCTTTTGTAATAAATAAGTTTACATTTCATGCAGATAATTAAAAACTAATCAGACAAATCAGTTATTTATCTAATTAATTATAGAGATAACTCATAATCATAATAAGCATTAGTGGAAGCCATTAACCAAGTGATTAGAGCTCACAACTCAAAATCAAAACATTCTAGGTTCACCCACCAGTCGATATTATACTAACTTGCTGCACCCTTTAGCTACATTTACTTGATGCATAGAAAGCATTCTAACACTCATAAGACAGTCTACTAAATGCTTTTCCTAAATCAAAATGTCTAAAATGAGCTTAAAACAAACAAATAAATAACAATAAAACAAATAAAAATAAAATAAACAACAAATAAAAATAAATAATTTAAATGGTATTGTCTACGAATACATTCATCTCAAATGGTAGCCAAACTTTTACAAATAAAGATAACGCTAACTTCCAATGGTAGCCAAACTTTGATGGTTTCATCATCAGAACACGACGCTACCATCACTCTTTCAATGACTACATCACTCTTGGTCAGTTTCATCTCTTCGTGTTTCTTGTTCCACGTTTCTTTGTCCATCATTGTCGCCCAATCATCACTGGGTTCAGCCAAAGCGTCTGAAACAATGAAAAAATAAAAATAAAAATAACAAACAATATAAATAACATATAATAAATAAATAAATAAATAATAAAACAATAGTAATATTTCTCTTAATTCACATTAATGGACAGAAAGCAATAAGTTGATAATAATTACTCAATGACTATTAGGGTGAGGGTTATACAAAACAAAGACATTACACTGTAGCAATTAAATGAATAATGCGCTGGAACAACGTAAGAAAGCATATTGGCAGCAGAAGATAATGCTACACGCATCGCAATGCCAATGAAACACCTGGTCAAAATAGAACCACATTAGTATTAAATTATTTTTCAACTCTTTGTCCATTTAATTTATTTATTTAAGAAATTACACATAAATGTCACGAACCTTTAGTGCCCTGCTTAACGCTGACATACATATGACACCCGTTGACCCGCTGTCTGTGACCTTGAAGGGTTGTGATCTCTGCTCCCTTGTGTGACCAGACCTTGACCTCACCGTCGTTACAACTGGACACTATGCAGCCATACTAGAGGCAGACAAACAGTTCGCATTTTTTGTATACTAAAAAACACTTCGTATATCGTTAAATACGTCATTGATTCTTGCATATAAATACCATTAAATAAATTACTAGTCAAATGTATGATACAAATCAAACAGGAATTTAACTGCAATCCAAAAATGTGTTTTAAATGTTAACTAAATGCTTGAATAAAATATCATCGATTTCAAATATTCTCCATATTCTTTAATTGATGTGTTATAATTATTTTTTTTATATTTTCAAATTAGTATTTTTAAACTTAGTGTAGTTCTCCAAACATTTAACCGTGCACTTATTGATACATAATTCTGTGAAACATAATTATATCAAAGTTGCTCTTAAATTTATATCCTTGCATAATTAATTTACTATAATGGAAAACATCATATATATTATGAATATACGATATAAATATATGTTTTTTAAAATAACTAAATGATAAAAAAAAGTTAATGAAACTAACGCTGTAACAGATGCCGCTAACTGCAGACATGTGTCCGGTAAATTTTCTCTTTTCACTTCCTGTCTTCAAGTCCCAAAGTTTTACGTTAAAATCATTTGATCCGGTCACCTGATCAATAAAACAAGTCGCATTAATATCATAAATATAAAACTGAATTTTATAACTTTGTTTAATTCTTTAAAATACAATTCTAAAATGACGTTTATTTATTCTAAGTTTTAAAAATAATATCCAGCTTTTGTGACAGTTGCCCCTGTGTCTAGGAGAGAAAATTTAAGATTTATATAATTGGGTTTAGTACCCCCTGTCAAAGACTTAAAGAATAAAACATGTGATGAGCCCCTCAGAGCCAATGTTTACAAGAGACAAAAATATGAAACATTCTTCTTTTCCGTTTACTTCATTTCTAATTGTCTGACAGATTTAAGTAAATTTTAAATTTACTGCCCCAGACACAGGGTACTTTGACAATGGGGGGTACTAGACCAATAAAAAACTGACGTTTATTTAAGTAAATAGAAATTCTTCTAAGTTAGATAATTTAAGACATATTTCCTTCATATATATAAACAGGAAATATGTCAAATATTTAGATAACTAAGATTATTATTTAAAAGATATCTTGAAATAAAAGAAACAAATAGAAATCTGACTATGTAATCCCCATTAGTTGACCAAGCGCAACAGTTAATCCAATCTGCATGACAATCCGTCAGAGTTTGTACGGGTGGATTCACAAATCCTATTCTTATCGTGTTCAAATCCCAAACCAATAGTCTCTGCGGATATAAATACAACGGGTTAAGAATATGTCTAATTCGCTGCCAAAAGTTGTCTGATTAAACATGAATCTAATTCACTGTCAAAATCACATGAACGTGTCAAAATCATGTTAACCAAGAGTGAGATCTAATTATAGAAATGTTTGCTAATTAGTAATTGCTATGCAGAATTATTTGTGGAATTTTAGAAAATAATTAAAAAACGAAGGAAAAGTTAAAAATTGCAAAAGACAATAAAATTGAGACCCTGTCGCGCCCCACTGAGGCCAATTTGAGCCCATCGGTCGTGAGGGAAAGGCAGGTGACGGCCCCCTGGTGACCCTTTAGGGTATAGTTGATTGGACAAAATTTGCTGCAATATAGAAAAATGCTAATATTTGAAGTTAAATAGTTAAACTAAACGAGGCATTGTGCTGTGTGTATGAAATCAATCAAACAGTTGTGTGCATACCAATACAATACTTACTAAGGCCCCCCCCCTTTCAGAATTACTGTGTCAAAGTCAATATTCCACTCATCACTTGGATCTCGTCACTCATCACTTATATCTCGTCACTCATCCCTTAGATCTCGACTTCACATGCTCAATGGCTTGATATGACGCTAACCATTAAACAAAATCAAGAATAAGAAAAATTCGTGCTGATGTGACGTTAAAACAACTTACAAAGTTTCGTCTTTACAGTAGTAAACGAGTATCTGTCCATCACTGCCTGATGTGATAAGATAAGATAGTTGACGGCTGTGTTCTATGCTTAACACGGCTCCATCATGGCCAAACAAGGTGGCTAGCGGCACACCCGTACCCCCGTCCATGCACTGTACAAGAACAAAAACAATTATTTATATTATTTGCGTACCAAAAAAAGATTTAAAAAAAACCGATATATTTACAGATATATACATACATTTGCAGATACATACGTGACAATTATTTTACATACAATTATTCGATACATACAATTATTTTGTTTAAAAAATCACATGTTATTGCATTAAAAAAATAAATGCAATTTGTCAATCAGATACATGCGCTGAATATAAACAAACATAAATTTACGTGTCAATTAATTTGTAAAGATTACAAGCTACAAAATGCACATTTTAAAAGTAATATTGTGAAAAGTACATTAAAAAGTTACATTAAAACGCAACATTAAAGAGAAACTGACAAAATGAAATTAACAAAAAGTAAAAAAGACAGAATAAAAGTAACATAAAGTGACAAAGTGACATAAAGTAACATAAAGTGACATAAAATGACACAGAGTGACATAAAGTGACATAAAGTGACATAAAGTGACATAAAGTGACATAAAGTGACATAAAGTGACATAAAGTAACATAAAGTGACATAAAGTGACATAAAGTGACATAAAGTGACGCACCAGTGTGCTACCACTAGCAGTTCCAGCAAAGAGAAAGTTTTGAGAGAATTTTAAACAAAGAACAGCAACAGGATCAGTGGATACGCGTCTCTCCCAGATCTTATAACCTGATAACAAACAAAATAAAAGAGTAGAACTATAGCGCAAGCATAATACAGCATCAAAACAATATCACTAGCTGTTTATTTAATGTAAAAATAATAGAATACTTATTTATCTGTCTCTCTGCCTGTATATCTGTCTGTTTATCTATCTACCCATATGTCTGTCTGTCTGTCTCTCTGTCTGTCTATCTGTCTGTTAATCTATCTACCCATTTGTCTGTCTGTCTGTCTATCTGTCTGTTAATCTATCTACCCATTTGTCTGTCTGTCGGTCTATCTGTTTGTCTGTCAGTCTGTCTGTCTATCTATATGTCTATATGTCTCCATGTGTCTGTTTTTCAATCTACCTGTTTGTCTGTCTGTATCTGTCTGTCAAACTGTCGTCTGTCTTTCTCTCCCTACATGAATATAATCTATTCATTTTAATTTATAACAATTACACACAGAGTTTATTCTAAAAATCAACAATTCTTCCACTCAGAACTCGAACCCTAAACATCTCAACCACTTGTCCACCCACTTACCCGACTGAACGTCAAACATTCTCACCACCCCCTCGTGGTACCCCCCCGCCACTCTCTCTCTCCCATTGTCGTCAATAGCGACGCACTGAACATGGCCGCAGTTACTTGGATGTATTGTATTGATTAGACGACCCACGTGACCAGACCAAACCTAAGGGGGCGAGGGGGTGGTAAATAAAACAAAAAATTAAAAAAAACTAAAACCAAGATGACATCATATATAAAGATAATTCAACAATCATCTTCATCACACGCAAAAATGAGACTGAATCCTTTATAATGATTATAAAACCAACAAATAACAAAGCAGAGATAATTATCTGTGCTTTATTTATTTGTTTCTTGATGTCACATCAGCACCAAAATACCATTCTCTTAAACCCTTACATAATAATATAATAATTTCTATCTATTCATTACTACTATTATCTATTACTCTCTAACTACCATTTTAACACAGTTTAGCCAGTCTGTAACCATTTATTAACCCCCCCCCACAAATCCTAATCTTTACCTACACCTCCTCCCTCCCTCCCCCCACTGAGTGATAATGCAAGATTTACCTTGACTGTATGATCATCGCATGCTGTTACAAGCTCTAGTCCGTTGGTTGAGAAAGCGAGACGGTTGATTGGCTGATGCTGGCCACGAATAGTAGCCACCTACACAAAAATAGCAACCAATCAGCATTCAGATATCTATAATCTATTGCAATTTATTATACATTAATACACAGTATATAGTCTACAGGGCAAAATTCACTGGTATATATATATACTGTATATATTTTAGGTTCATTAGTAAAAGTTGAAGGGTCAAAGTTCACTGGAAAATAAATAAGGCACAAAGTTCACTCACTAGCCAAAAAAATGGTCAAAGTTTACTGGCTAATGAATAGGGGTGAAAAAGAAGGATCACTATTCAAAGTTCACAGGTCAAAGTTCAGGGATCAAGTTGAAAGATGAAGAGAAAGACAGCCACCTACCTGACAACCGTAGATGGCCGACCAGAGTTTGACGTCACCGTCTAGAGCGGCAGAAGCAATATGGCGTCCAGACGGACTGTATGACACGTCTCTTACTGATGTCATATGTCCACGAAGAATCTGTCACGTAAATGAGTCATATATACATCATAAATATGTCACATAGCAACTAGACACAAAGTCATATCAAAGTCATATAAATATATCATAAAAACGTCAATAAGTCATATGTCAAATAAATATATCCAATGTCATATAAATAAGTCAAATGTCATGTAAATATATCAAAATGTCATGTAAATATATCAAATGTCATGTAAATATATTATACTTCGTGTAGATATATCATATGTCACGTAAGTATGTGATACTTCGTGTAGATATATCATATGTCACGTAAGTATGTCTTATTCAAGTAAATATATAAAATATCATCATTACATAAAATGTAAAGTAAATATGACATATTTGATTACAAATGAATATGTCAAGTAAATATGTCATATTGGATCACATAAAACAACTTACTCCTTTTCTTTCCTTGTTAAACAAGTCCCAAAGTTTAAGCGTACAGTCCCACCCCCCCACCACAATCATGTGACCCTCGGGGTGAAAGGCCACGCAGTTCAAAGGTCGCCTAAAATAAAATTCAGTAAAAAATATATTCATTTACATCTGTTAGAAATGAACAATAGTCTCAATAGTCTCAATAGTCTCAATAGTCTCAATAGTCTCAATAGTCTCAATAGTATGTTAGTTTTATTTTGTCTCAAAAACACACAAATATACAGACATTAGAATGACTTTTTTGCTGTGTCAACAAAATACAGACATAATATTTCATATACTAATTCCAGTATTATATTAAAGGTATGTAATTATATATAATTATAATATGTTAAATAATTAAATATATAAATAATCAAATAATTAAATGATTAAATGTGAAATAATAGCAATAAAGAGAATTAAAAATTCAAATAGCTTACTGTTCTCTCGCCAGATGGCCTTTAGATTCTCCTGTCTGTCCGTCCCACAACATCAAACAGAAATCCCAGCCAACAGACACAATCATCTTGCCCATAGAGTCACTTATACAGCTATTAACACGTCTACTGTGACCTTTAAGGGATGCTATGCTAGATAATAGACATGAAGATATCAAATAGCTTTATAGGGATAAAGATAAAAATAGATAAGGATAGATAGGGATAAATATATAGATATAGGGATAGATAGAAATGAATAGGGATAGATATCGATAAATAAGATATCTAAATAGTTTTGAATTAAAATAACCATGTATGTCTATAGATATGTATGTATACACTTTATGTATGTATGCCAGTATATTATGTATGTATTGTATTAAAACATGTATACATGTAAATCTATATGTATGTATGAATGCATGTATGTATATGTAAGTAAGTAAATACATAAATAAATAAGTAAGTATGTAAGTAAGTAAGTAAGTACCGATGTCCAGCATTTAGATTCCATAGACTGAGAGTGCCATCAGCCGATGCAGTACAGAGTCTAGAGTCACCAACAAAACAAATCTTACTGACTTCATCACTGCTCCCCAGAAAACACTTCAACTCCTACAACATCAACAACATCAGAAGACAATAAATTATTGTAGATTGATGCTTAATTAATTAATCAGAGAATTAATTATAATAGACTGATAAATATATTACAAATTAATTAAAAATCTCATTAGCACATGCAATTTAATATTGATTGACTGACAAATGCATTAAGTTATTCAATAACAGACTTACTGACAGACATACTGAAAGAAATACAAGCAGAATAACTATGACTAACAGGCTGACTAACAGAGAGACTAACAGACTGACTGACAGAGAGACTAACAGACTGACTAACAGCCTCATTAATACACTCATATGCCTAACCCTTTCCTGCTTAGAAAAAAATAGATATATGTAAAAAAATTTATGTCTTAAAACGTGGCGCACAATTTTTTATAAATTTCAATAACAATTATGCATTTAACGGTTAATTTATTATAAATTTATAAAACATTGTGCGCCACGTTTTAAGACATAATTTTTTTTTCATATATTTATTTTCTACTTTTTAGTCCATTTGAAGAACCTGCTTTTTTAACAAAGTTTTTTTACATATTTGATTTAACTCTTTTTAGTCCTTAATCTTTTACATCCTTGAATACATTTATGAAAAAACTAAACTACGCGTTACATTTTTTTTCTAACTATCATGCCCTCTCGCGCTTTAAATTATCTTTTGCTCCTTAATAGCGCTTTTAATCAGTTAAAAATATTAATTTTGATAAATTTCCGTTTGTTATTATTTGGTTTAGCGCACTTTTGCAAAATATTTTGAGCAATTGCTCAGTTGATACGCGAAATAAATTTCATACCCCTTGATGCTTTCTTTGTGTAGGAAATAGAAAATTATTTAATTTAATTAAATAGACGTAATTTTAAGACAAAGTTGTTAGCACAAATGAAAATCGTACCTCCGAGTAGTTTAACATAAAAATTTCAAGTCATAAAGATAAAAGGAAGTGCCAAAAAAGTCGATTTTAAAAGTGAAACATGACAGACAAATAAACAGATACGAAAGCGAGTTAATAGAGCGTGGTTAATAAAAAGACACAAATTTGACAAAAAATACAAAATATTAGCATGCACGGCAAGCAATAGAGCATCCTGAAACTTTTCAAAAACCCAAATCATTTATAAGACTAATCAAAGTTACAGAAGCAAAAATCGTAGGAAATCTGTACATAAAATCTACCTTAAAATTATAGTATAATAGCAAACTTTCAATAAAAACAGCTTTTTAGTTTTAAAGACATGGTGAAAATAGATACGTGTGCTACATTTCTTAAATGTTGAAATTAAAATCTTACGTTTAGTGGATGACTAGACAATCTGATTTTTACATTTTCTAGAGTTTTGTACTTTCATTAATAATACAGTTATCACGATCGTTCAAGTAGTATGCAATTAAGTACATGACAGTATAGACTACTACAGTATATCAATGAAAAGTACTAAGTGATGCGCAGCTTAGTACAATTCAACTGAATGACGTCACGTGTCTACGTCATAATCTACAGTCACTCGACAAATTCTAGATATAGAGAATCTAGAAATAGAGACTAAATTGTTTAGATCTTCATTCTGAAACTAAAAGTCTTGGTTAAAGATATTTCTAGAAATAGCGACTAAATTCTACTGAAACTGTTCGCGAAATAAAATAATACAAGAAGCTCGAATTATAAGCCTAATCCTAGAAAAATACAAGCATAAGCTTAATAAGTATACGATTGCAATGCTGCTTACAAAAAACAGTTAAATGTAAGCTTATATAATGACATATAAGCTTTATGATAGAAATGCACGATCCTAAATTTAGCATCGCCATTTAGTTACAAAAGCCTACATGGTAAAAATGCATTGGCCTTGATATTGAATATAAAGATTTAAGATTATAGGGCTAGTAAATTCAATCACATCAATATTTTTTCATAATTATTATTAGCCTATGACAAAAATGGTTATTATACGCGAAAAGTTACAGTTTAAATGATTGATTTACCTGATTCTGTTGTGAATAAACTTGAAATAGTGAGACTATAAGATATCATACGAGTATATCCACTGCAGAAGATCACAACTTATTTATCATTATAACTTATTCTTATTATGATTTGTAATAATATTACAGTCCGAATATTCTAATTACATGAATCTAATTAGATCTTCTTTACTATGAATATTTGACACAATTAAAAGTCAACGCAGGCCTACTCGTTCAATACTTCAAGTAGGCCTACCTGTACAATCTTTAAACGATCACTTTCGTTAATTTTATCACATTTAAACGACTTACACTTAACATCTAGATTACTTGCATATCTCGCAGGCGTATTGTTAAATTGAGTTAAAACTCTTATTAAGCCTACGCAATCTAATTCTCACAGTAGGCTGATTATTTGGCTTCCATTTTATTTGGCTTTAATTTTATTTGGCCATTTAGAGTATTAAACTTTAATTCACATGAAAGTTCACTATTATTATAAGAGCTTTCTGCAATGCCAATTTGCAGTCACAAGACAAGTAGCAGCCAGCTAATAGGCCTAGCAACTAGCCAGTAGGCCTAGCTGTCTGCCAGTAGGCCATGGTGCCTAATTCACGTGACTGCCTAGGCCTGCACTACAAAGCCTGCGTTTGATTACTGACACATGATGAAAACTTATCGAAATTTAATAATCTAAATTCTCATCGCTGTGCAGTAATGTACCTCGATTTATTTTTTCGGGGTCGCTGCAATCTATTTGCTTGATAATTATAATAAGCCAAAGGCTGCTAACATTTAGTGCCACTTAATTAGCAGGCCTAATAGGCCTAATAATAATTATCGTTAACTAAATTACAGCTAATGGCTAGACGCATGTGCAGCCCGTGCCAGCATTAATACCACCCTAATAGAGTCATTGATAGACTTGGCGGGGGGGAGCAGAGGGAAGAGGGGGATGTTCCCCCTCGTGTTGTTTTGAGAATATTTTTGTAAGAAAAGAAACAAATGCAAACGCCTGAAAGCTTCTTTTTACAAAATATTAGATTTAGCAATCTAAATCTTTGCCTTGAAAAACGTAACTAAATAAAGTATCCTAAGATATGTTTCAGATAAATTATGAGACCAAATTACTATTTATTGATCACCTCTACTCAGTTTAATTAATTACAAGAGTTTTTCTGCGTTAATATTCGAGTATAATCTATAATTCTAACCCTACTTGAACTTACACTCAACTACTCGTATTCTAAGATATTATAAATATAATAAAACTACGGAGTAGGCCTAGTGGAGAAGGGTATGTCAATTAATACTTATCTACGGTATTGAAAGAGCGTCTGTTAAAACTTAAAATATAGAATTATGTATTTATTGTAATTTAAAATCTAGAATCATGCCCCTCCCCCTCCGGTTCGTCACCCACAAATTTATAAAAAATGAATGTGTAGATGATAGTTAAAAGACTTATTACTATTAGTGATTACTTACGACTATATATTAAAAAACTAGTAGCAAAATTTCTGTATGCTTATATCAATAGCCCTAATATTGTAAACACTGTAATGCATTCAGGTCCCTAGGCCTGCAACTCC
>JAQIXG010004521.1:0-2500 GCA_034700105.1 Oconnorella tubifera
ATTTTCCATCTAGCACTTTCCGTTTAGGCTGTTTACTCTTGGAGACCCCAATGTTAATTAATTGCTCTTTAAGGCCTAAAATTTCAGTTTTTTTCATTTTTTGTAATTTTTATATGAATTTTTTTTCAAGAAAATTGTAACTCCCAAAAGTATTGCATGTTAATTGCAATTCTCTTGTAATAAGGAATTGCATTTAACATGCAATTCCTTAATACAAGAAGAACAAGATATTGACTCTTTTTTGATTACTTTACAGCATGTTTTGCAAACTATTGGTATACGTACACTACTCATATTGAAAAAAAAAACTTTAGCTTATTCTATTAATACACTATTTTACAACTGATCGAGATCACACACCGCTGCAATGTGCAGAATTCTGCTATTCTTCACAATTAGTCTGTTTATTTATGTTTGTTTATGTTTTTTATCCACTCATTTTTGAGTCAAATCATTAAAAATCTTGTGCATATTAGCTTTCATTCTATCATTATGTTCAGCTATGATGTAACCACATTATATTTTTGGGGGAATATTTCATGGTCATAGTAGCTAAGGGTTAATATTGGACAAATATTTGATAGCTATTTATATCCTTTACTGAGGGAATTGCTCAAATTTCATAATCTTGAAAATATTGGCTATTTTTTTCATAGAACCTCCATAGCTTTTTGAGTGAATGGAGATATCAAAGAAAAATTTGGTAGTTTGATGCCATATTTCCTTCTATAAAACTGACAAAAATTGAAGTAAAGTTATTAATTTTAGGATTAGTTATCGAAAAGTTGCTTGGGGGTAATTTCTTTTCGCATCCTGCATACTTATAAAAACGTTTATATGAATATCATCACTTTAATTTTTCTGTTTTAGTTGTGTCATAAATAGATAAATGATAGAACATAATATTTTCTGTTTAAGGCCTGCTCACATTGTCTGATAGTTCTTACAAGTCATGCGTGAGTTTTCACATTGCAAGAAAACTTGTTTGTACATGCGAAAAATGTCGTTGGATTGTTAGCCGAGTGTCTTGAATGTCAGTGCATGCATGAGAATTTTAGATTGCATGCATGAAAATTGTATGCGTGTATCTTTTACAAAATGTCATTGAACGTGCACTGGCCTTCAGATGTGTAATCTGTGAATAGTCTACGGAAATAACAATAATATGCAGTTTTAAATATGCGAGTAATGCTTCCTATAGATAATATTGTTGCAAAGACTATTGTTACCCTGCGGGATGGGCATTATAATAGTCTCCCTATCTTCTCGGTAGACCGTTCCAAGGTGATTAAAGGGGTTGACGTCAGAAATTGCATCCGGTCATAAAACGTGCACCAAACAAATCCGTGAATGCAACAACATCATGGAGTTTGCCACATGCCGCGCGGACACGTGGATTCGAAGACAGGGGAGCGCTTTGAGGTGCTAAACTGGCCTGCAAGTGTTAAGTTGGCTACAGCTGGGTTAGGAGGCAAGGTGGGGAGGCATTGGGTGAGAATTGATAATGTAAATGTAGTGACTTTGTGTGGTAGAGAGGGGGAAATGAGTGAGTTGTTGGAGATAGAATACTGTTGTTTGCAGGAGACAAGATGGAGAGGGGGGGAGTGTGCATGGACTGGGAAATATAAGTTCATCTGGATGGGATGTGTGAGAGGGGTAGCGGGTGTGGGGGTGGCTGTTGCAGATAGATAAGCGGTCAGCATAGTGGATGTGAAGAGGGTGAGTGAGAGGATGATGGCAGTAAAGTTTTTAGTGGAAAAGACAGTCCTGAACGTGGTGTCGGTCTATGCGCCGCAAGTGGGTCGGCCTATAGTGGAAAAGGAGGCGTTCTACACAAAACTGGATGAATTGCTTTCAGGGATGCAGGATGAGAAGGATGTTCTGTGTGACTTCAATGGGAATGTGGGGGAGGAAGTGGAAGGGTAAGAGGGTGTGCATGGTGGTAAAGGATTAGGCACGTGAAATGAGGAGGGTGAAATGATACTAGAGTTTGCGGACTCGCAGGATATGGTGGTAGCGAATACTTGGTTCTGTGAGAGTGTGCTGGATAGATATGAGAGTAGAGACTGATCAGATGGGGCTTGTGGAAGGGGCTCAAACAATGTTTGTCAGAAGAGGCTGATATGGTTTGTGGTAGGACAAAGGGGCCACCAGTTCATAGGGAAACGTGGTAGTGGAATGAGGAGGTGGCAGGAGCGGTCCGGGAAAAGCGAACTAGCTTCCTGAAAATGAGTGGATCCAAGAAGGGGGACGATGTGCAACAAGCGCAATTGGATAAGATTGTATATGATGTTATTAAACGTGAGTGTAGACCGAATGGCTGGAGCAAGAGTTGGATCATCAGTCTATAAAAAGGCAAAGGAGATGCAATGGAGTGTGGACTATCGTACAGAGGTTTAAGGTTCTTGGAACATGCTATAAAAATATGGAGAGAATTGTAGAGGCCCGGGCAAGGGAGAGTGGACATTGAGGATATGCAGTTTGGTTTCAGGCCAGGAAG
>JAQIXG010004521.1:7500-12781 GCA_034700105.1 Oconnorella tubifera
ATAACATTTCAAAAGTCATTTGTCATTTACAATTTGGGTTATAACATCCATATCCCCCTCCTATAAAGATTCTATTTATTTCTAAAATCATCCCATTGTGACGATTTATGATTTACTGAAAAAATAGCAATAACATGGAGATTAAAAAAGGGCCTCACTCAATTTTTTGGATGAAAACCCTCTATTTTTGAAATTTGGAATTTGTCGCGGACTATATTGAATGCGTAAAGTGCAATTAATGCACTTAATACAATTAATTATGTATTAATTGCAACGAATCCAATTAATACATCATTAAAAACATTGTTAACTCTCGTTCTAATTATGCTTGTTGCTTTGTTTTGGGGTCGTAACATGGACGCTGCTTCATGTGACCCCAATACCGCATCTTGGCCCCATCAATTCTGACAGCCGGTCTGCAGGATTCCTTGGCTTTGCCTGCACACCCTGATCCAATGGCAAATTTTACCACAATTTTCTGCACGTTTCTGAGTAAATAACCCAACCCACAATTATAATATTTTGGTCTTGGGGGCAATTTGAAAATTTTGACTATGTTTTAAATTCTGAGCATGGGTCTGATTATAATTATTGTAAGAACTTGAATAAAATACAGCTGATTGATGGCTGTTTTTGCCTCCTGTTGTTTTGTTGTAGCCATCCCTGCTACTACTGTAGCTTCCCTCAAAACCGCCTCTGTTAACCCCCAATAATTAAAACCTCCACAATTTGAAAATCTGCGATTTAAATATCCAAGGTTTTCCAGGAACTCCTAATTAAATCCTTGAGCCGCTGGTTGGCGTGTAGTCTAGTTTAGTGTCTTGAGTTTTTAATCTTCAACTTTTTCTGATGTTTTGACCTAATAATATTGACTAATGACTATATGTATAATTTTTAAATTGTGTATTCAGTGTTTGTTAGATGAGTCTCAGGCCTTGCAAATGGCTTACAGTTCGCTTGAGACTTCACTACGTATGCTACAAGAAGACAATCAACAACTGGTGTCACGCTGGATGGCACTTAAGTCTCGTGATGCTGACTCTATGAATGCTGAAAATGAAGTTGTCCTGAGGAAGAAGCAAGATCAAATACGGTTTGATCTTGAGAAGGCTGCGTCAGAACATATTGATGTTCCTGTATCCAGGTCTTTTAGTTCTCATTATATTTTAGTTTAATATTTTCCATGTTTTACTCAGTTATTTCAAATTGTGAGTCATGACTCACAAATGGATTGGCAACAGTCTGAAAGGATTTTCACTTTTTACTCTCTCCCAGTTTTTACATATCTGGTTATGCTTTCTTGTTGAATACTCACCTCCCATTCTCAGTGAATTGGTCTTGGTTATGACCATTTTCATGGTGAGCGCCTGCAGCAAAATACATTTTTTGTACAATAGTACAAAGTTAATCTGATCTGTTTATTGTGATCAATGTTTTTAAATAGAAATAATGAAATAATAAGTCTCATTAATTTTTATTGGCATATATAAAATTGACATATATAAAATTTACATATATAGAATTGGCATATATAGAATTGGCATATAGAGAATTGATGCGCACACAATTATATGGGCAGCATAATTTTGATTTTCTTAACTGTATTGTGATTGTTATGTTGTTTGATTTGTAACTGCAATGTTTTGAATATAAACTGAGAATTTATAAGACAAAAGATTACCATCACTGGCCATCAGTAGTTCTTTAGCAAACGCAGAAATAGGTTAATCCCATAAAAAAATAGAAACACATTTTTAATATCAAGATTTCTAGTACAGTAATGAATTTAACTGAAAATTTATATTTCTGTATGTTATTAATAATTTGATTGGAACTGCTGCATGCAATGTATCTGATCCAATATGAAGAAAATATCTAAAGTTTATTAGCTATTCAGTAGTATATTATCTAATGGAATATTATTTAATGGTATATTATCTTTCTTTTTTTCAATAAAAATTATTATTTATTATCAACAGAATAAGTGTCTGTGAAGGACCTATGATGGGTTTTGTTATTGCTGTTCCTACTCGTGCTTTGCAAACTTTTGTAAGTATTTTATAAGCTGTATCTTTAGATGATTTTTTAATGTTTGTCAATATGAGAGTGCATTTGCAATTTATGCATGTGTAATTTAATACTTTATTTAATGAAGAATTTTGTTTTTTAGATCACAAGCGGCAGAATCACATTGAATATCCAAATATTATACAAGTTCTAATTAGAGTGCATTACTGTTATCTTATTGTAATTCTAATTGTTTAAATTATGATGTAAATGATATATTTTTAGTATTTGTCTTGTCAGTTTAGTCTGGTTAAAATTAACTGATTAATATCAGAAATAAAGTGTCGATTTTGGTAATTTCACCTATGGTATAATCCCGTTATATCGAACTCGCTTAAATCGAAATTCTGCTTTTATCGAAGTCTTGCCACAGCGGCCACACACAGCGTTACTTAATACAATATAGACCCTGATATATCGAACTCGCATGTATCGCATGTATCTTGGTTATATTGAAGCTGTATTTCAGTCCCTGTCAATCAAAATCTTATCAGATATATTGAAATTGCATACAGTTTCGTTGTTGGTCTGTGCTACAAACTTTCTAGTTACATATTTTTATACAGTGTAAATCTTTCCCGTGCAGATTTCAGCTATGAAGTTACATGAATGGGAAAACCCATTGCCAGCACTCTCTGATTGGTTGATCAACGGCGTCTCTTCAAAGATGTCTCCAATTAAAAAATTATATTTTTTAAAAATAAAAAATGATAATATTTGTCATTTTTTTATAAATATTTATACATGTAGTAACTGATTTTTAATAATTGGAATTTCCAAGAGCGATTTGTATAACCTTGTTTACAAAATCTAAATAAAATAATAACTAAAAATTAAAGAGAATAATAAAAAAATTACTGTTGATTGCAGGTGTATATAATTTTATTTTTCAAAAAACTGGATATATCGAAACCCTGATATATAGAAGTAATTTTGATATCGAAGTAATTTTTTTTTCCCTTGTGCTTCGATATAACGGTATATACTGTAATTTTATTTTGGTTGTTTATTACTTGAACATTATTCATACTGTAATACTTCAAGGTTATAAGTGCTTAACTCTTGTATCGTATCGTATTTCGCACTTCTAACGCACGATGCATTGTCAGTCTCTAATAATTTCAAGGTACAGAATGGGGTGACAATCCATGAGCGAAAATTCATGAACATATGTCATTGGCCACTATTATAGTGTATTATTAATTTTATACGCTTTATACGTAATAAAGAATTTAACCTCATTGAGGTTTTTTTTGTATTGTCATTTTCTACATGCCAAAGCATAAATAATTGCATAAATTAAATTTTTGTTTTAATTATATATGATACCTATTCAAATAATTATTTATTCATCTTGTTTTAATTAGGCTTATTACTGTATTTTCAAGCATAGAGTAAAAAAAATAAGTGATTAACTCTAATATGTATTATAGATAATACATATTATGCAATTGATTTGTTTGCTGAATACAGGTGTCAACCACTTATCATTTAAACTTTTCTCAGTTTTCTGATTATAATTGACTTTGAGTCAACTCACCTACTGATTCCCTGTAGGCGAGATTTACTGTAATCTCGCCTACTGGAAATCTCACCTATTGGGAATCTTGCATACATTTCTTGCAAAATTATGGCAGAAAGTTCTTTTACGAATAATTAGTTTTGCGAGTAGATTGGTTTTTATTTGAAACTAGTAATTGGAAACCAGTCTAAGGAGTGCAAGATAAGTGCATGAATTCAAAATTTATAACTTTATTGTATGGCTAACTTATAAAAATAACATTTTTTATTTACATTATTATATATTTCTTTTGTTATGTCAAATTTGATCACATTGTATATTAATGCATGTTTTGATCATAACACATTGATAAAAATTATACTTTTTAATTTAAGCAGATTAATTTTTTAATTTAATTTTTTAATGTAAAAATATAATTGTTATTTTTATCAGACTATTTAAAAAATAATAGATTAACAAACAAAATTTTATTGAAGAAATAAATTGTATTTTTATTGTTCAATTTAATTTTTTAATATAAAATATAGCCGTTATTTTTATCAGACTACTTAAAAAATTTGTTTGTAATGCCATAGTTTTTGAGATGCTTTTCTTTTCTGGGGTTATTTTCCTTTTGCCTTCCCCAGTGTGAGTTTTTGGTCCAATCTTCGCCCTATCTATGTGTGCACTCCTTGGATATTTCAATCAATTGACGCTTTATGTAGCTAGGTTTCTACCCAGACCACAGAGACGTGTTAGACCGGGGCCCAGCTAGTGGCAATCCCTCAGGGCAGTTTCAAAAAAATCAAAACAATGGTAGTTTCAAGAACTTGAGGTGAGTTAGAGAATATCGCAATAGAAGGACAAAGAATTGATCAAGTCACACAATTTACATACCTAGGATCAATAATAACAGAGGAAATTAGGTGTATTGAGGACATTAAACAACTTATAGGAATGGCAAAAGTAGAATTCAATAAAAGGAAGGAGATCAAGAAAAGAATGGTGAAGACATTGATATGGTCTGTATGGATGCGAAACTTGGACCATGAGGGAGCAAGAGCTCGATAGACTGAACGCTTTTGAAACGTGGCTTTGGAGGAAGAATGAACATAAGCTGGCAGAAGAATGTTATAAATGAGGAAGTGCTTAAGTGTGTAGGGGAAAGGAGATGTCTTGTTGAAACTATTTTAAAAAGAAAGAAAAATTGGATCGTTTTGAGAGGAGAAGGCTTATTGAGATTGATGATTGAGGGAAGAATGGAGGGTAAGAGACAAAGAGGATGGCCAAGGTTGGGGGTGATTGATGATTTGAAGGAAGGAAGGTATGGAGATATGAAGAGAAAGGCAGAGGATAGGGAGGGCTGGAGGTTTGGATGCCAAGGACCTGCCATGAGGCAAAGAACTGATAATGATGATGACTTAAAAAATATTGGTTTAACAAGCGAAATTTTATTGAAGAAATAAATTGTATTTAGTGTTCAACTTAATATTTTAATGTAAAAATATAACTGTTATTTTTATTAGACTATTTAAAAAATAATAGTTTAACAAACAAATTTTATTCAAGAAATAAATTTTACTTTATTGTTCAGCTTAATTGTTTAGCACAGTATCTACTATTAATTTACAGTACGCAGAAAGTTAATAGTTTGCACAAGCACATTCAAGCATTTACACATTGAAAAGTTAAAAAGTGTCTTGGGAAACTGTC